>JACGWL010000013.1:5118164-5337765 GCA_034509725.1 Sesamum angolense
GAACATCAGGGGTATTGTAATTGTAAAAACCTCATGGAAGGTCATTGTAATAAGAGAAGGCCAATTAATTAGTGGATTATTAAATCATAAAGTAATTAATCGATTTAAATTTTAATTATTAATGTAATAATAAATACTTTTAAGGCAAGGAAAGAAATGCTTTACTTGGATTACCAAAATCAGCAGCATAGGATGCTAATTATGGCTTGTAATTAAGAATGGGTTGATTACAATTACTTTCCATATGAAATAATTCAACCATCAATTCTTCCACTCTGTCTTTCATTATTGCAAAGAAAAAATAGAAAACCTTTTAATTTTTCATATTTACCAAATTTCCAGCCTGTTGGGATTTTGGATGAAAAATAACACAGTTGTCAAAATTCTTTAGAGGAAAGTTTGTAATGTTTCCCCAACCTGATTTCATGATTTCACAAAAATATTGTTGGTAAAATTTGTTTTAAGCAGAAAAATTAAATCATTTTCACAGTTGTTTATACATGTAGACTAATAATAATTTTAACATTTTTTAAAATAATAAGACACTTACTCAAATACTTTTTGTAATATTGCAGAAATTTAAAAAGTGTGAAAATTTATTGTATTCAACTATATAAAAATCAATGGGAAATTTAGATATTCTCCTCCCCCCCCACTCTTCTATTTTTTGGAGCCAAACTTTGCACTTGTAGGTGCTGAAGGGATATAGACAGGAGTAGCAATCTTCAAAGCCAATGAAATCCAGAATGATACAACAATCCACATTACATAGAAACAATATTGGATAGGATCCACCGATCGACATTACATAAAAACAGTACTAGAAATGATCCAATGATCCACATTACATGAAAACGGTACTAGAACAGAATACTGAATACGGAAACAGTACTAGAACATAATACGAATACGAAAACAGTACCAGGACAGAATACTACCATACGAAAATAGTACTAGCATACGCTTCCCCAGAACATACAATCTTCAATCCGAGCCAGACGCACTGCCAACAAAAAGGAAAACGTAGAAAAAGTATAAGAATGTTGTGATGTAAGAGGCAGTTGGTGTTAGACCAATGATGTTTCTGCAAACATGCTGACATATGGTTCTAACTATTAAATATGTGTGTATCTGATGTAAACTAGCACATCTTCACTGTGCTAAAACTGAAATGATATGTGGTACAAGTTTGATTGGTCGATTTGGATAACACAAGGTGCAAAAAAGCACAGATGTGGATTTTTATGTGTTGGTGTCATGAGAAATTGATGTATGCAATTACTTAATCAAATGAGCTTCTGAAGAAAAGCATGAACTTGAAGGATAAATTGGTGCCAAATGCAAGTTCATACCTTGAACTCATATTTTGCACCATCACATTGTCAACCATCAGAGCGTCCTTCAGGCAAAGAAAGCTAGGGGTGTAAGGAACAGCCTTAGCAAGTGATTCCACCTCAAAAAACTCAAAAAACCGAAATCTCTTGTTTTTGGGATCATAGCACACTAGAGCACGCTCAAGCCAGATCATCAATATTTTCCCATCGCGAAGCATATACAGTGGTCTGAATGGGCCACGTAGGGGTTCACCAGTAGGGATCGTAGTATCAATAGTAAACTCCTTTGTCCAAGACTTTTGACAGCCATATTCCTTCATCACCCATATATCAAAATGCTGAGTGTCATCAGTCACACAGAGATAACCCCCAAGGACTCCGATGCTCATGCTCTGTTTACTGAGTCGCTGATCTATTCCAAAACTAGGTGGAGGCAGAATTTCCCCAAATTTTTCTTTCTGAAAATCAAAGAAGATTATGAACTTTGATAACTCTGGATATTTGCAGAGCCAATTAACAGTTCCATTCAAGAAAACTGAACATGTATCCCATGATAGGTACTCTGAGAGTGGTTTATCTTCGAGATATCTCCATGAATCTGATCCAATCACATGCACTTGAGCCCAGAACTCCTGCCTGAAACCAATTTGCCAAGGTTTACCAATTAAAGTGGAGAAAAGCCTTAGAACCTTATATTGATTCTCTGCCGGACTAAACCCAAACCACGAACCCATCATCAGCTGCCGCTCATTATTTTGCTCGTTAATTCCAAGGAGGGTAACATATTCATCGGTAATAGGATTACAAACAAACGAGCGCTCACACACACCCCGTTCCGCAAAGTAGAGCAACCCATTACATGAATTAACCAAAACAAATTTATTTTCATCCCCAGCATGTAGACGGCATTTCTTGAAATACATAACCGGATACTTAGGAATCTGGAACATAGGTTTCAAGAAGACTCTTTCACCAGACACAAAAGAAGTATCAAGTTCAGAGTCAACCAAGTGGATCGATGCTGCGGGCTTGTGAAAGTCTCCAAATTGGATTATGAGATTTTGCGCTGTGTCTGAAGAGCGCAAAAAGTTGACGGGAGGATTGGAAAAGGTTAGATTGAGAAAGGTTTTGCAAACGGACCTGCATGCAAAGAGGGTCTTGATCGGGAGCCTCGAGAAGATCTCTGCGAGGATATCTGGAGGTAGCTCAGGGAGAGACTGCGCCATTGTTGCAGATGTCCTGTAACTGATGAACTTTGAGGTATGATTTATAATAGAGACATTTATTGTAGGGACGTCAGCTGGATTAAAAGAGGGGGAATGAGTCAAGGAGCTCAACAATAGTTTGTTGCATATTTTGAAAGTTTGTGCAGCTTAAATAAAGGAAAAAGTGCTGTAAATAAGAGAAAATATCTTGCTCTGATTACCATGCCTGACCAAATATTTTGGCAATTGAAATTATGTTTATTCAATCACTCTACTGCAGCATATATCAATCAAACAATAAGTTAAAATTACTTTCCCTACAAAATCACTTCTCCTCAGTCAGACAAGACGAGCGCAGATGTGTATACAATCCGCGCTCGGTGGAATCTTTTAATTGAATATTGCATTGTAAGGTTGCCAGATTACGTGAATCTTATGTGTAAAATTGGGTTCATATTCGATTCTAGTTAGGTAGCTTTTGGTACGCCAGAATGGGTTGATAATGAGTTCGACAAACTCCACAAAGGAAAGTTAATGACACAGGATGTTTTCAACTAATTTTTCTGGCAGATAAAAAAATTGCTCAATCTTAAATTCTTAATTCAGGTATGTTTTTCTCAATCAGGGAATGAAATAACAAAACAGCCAGAACGTTTCACTTTCCAACCTATTCTTATGTATAAATCATCCCATAAATGTACCTTATTATTACACCAGGAGAATGCCTTTCTTTCTCTTATGCTCTTTCGATAACCAATCTCAATTAAACTTTTACATTAATGAACTATCGTAAATTCAAGTTGGTAGCGTGTACTATCCAATCCCCCTTGTTGACCTGTCGAGACATGCAGGTCTCTTGATGCTATTCAAGTCCCAGTTGCTGTCAATTTAAATCTTTTAGAATTTTTATTCAATCATAACCAGTGTGGGATTATGCTATACCTGGTTTAATGGATGATCCAAGTAGTATCTTCATATGAATATAGTTTCCAGGGTACAATTATGCTCGAGTAATTTCTCTGTAGTTCTGGTTTGAAGATTTTTTCTTTTAGTAACTGATTATGATCTGAAGCTTTATTCTTAAGTCATTAATTATAGCTATGACTCTATCCCTTATTGACATCCTATAGCTCCCTAGTTGTCTCATATTATCTTTGACCAATATATTGCTTTTTCTTAGAAAGTAAATGCTTTTCCCATCACTAGTAAACTTGTTTTTGCTTATGTATTTAAAACAAAGATTGCTTTTCCTTTCTATTCGGTTCTCTTTAATTTTTGTTAATTATACCAGTAACTGGATAGTTTGAGCAAAGTCTGTTGAGCTTAAAACATTGCAATTGCATATGTGGTAACTTTACTCCACCAGATACATATACTCTAGAGATGTCTCTGTAGTCATGTAGTTAGGTCCCATAATGAATCAATACTTAAGTGCCTTTTATATAGAATTTTTTGATTGATGGACCTGTCACTGACATTTCTTCTATCACGTATAAATGTACTACTTGTTACTTCATTGGGAACTAAATATAGGTCATCACGGAATGGCTCATTAGTAGTTTAATCTTGCTTGACCACAAAGCTATAGGCAGCAAGAAGATTATGAAGACATGGGTATACATAGATATTCTACATTCAAATAGGAATACTTTACATGACCCTGGGGAATTTTTATTCTTTTTCTCGATAGTTTCTGACATTAATCAAGTTAAACAATAAAATATCCATGTTCAGGGGGTAATAAAGAGAAAATTAAAAGCCTGATATTTATGTAGATGGATTGAGTGGTTTTCCAATACTAGACCTCATGAAATCATACTCCAAGTATGTGAATGTGTGAGTATATGTATGTCTAGAGTGTAGTGGAAATTGTAAACTACAAATAATTACTTGTCGCATATATTATTAGGGCAATAACTTTTGACTAGAGTAGTCTTTGTGTAGCTTTCTTACAAAGTTTTGTCACCATGGCGGAGTTTGGGACAATGCTTAGTATAACAGAAATCACTTCCATGGAGAAACATATTTTTCATAATTGAGTAGTAGAAAAGTGAAAGATCAGAGCAATCTATGTAATGAAATGAAGGAAACAGTAAATAAAATTGCTATAAGCTTCAAGTATGTAATCTTACACAATATCCAATAGCAGACATTTCATTCTTCTACTCTTTTAGCGCCTGCAGTTACAGCCAGATTATAAATCTTGAAAGAATTAATTCCAAGTATCTTTGTCAAATCTCCTCATAATGTATGCACCTTATTAGGTGCCACTGAAATGGAAAAGTTCATATAATGTGCAAACATGCAGTATACCTAAATAAGGTGCTTGATAGTTGAGCAATGCCAGATACATATGCGACCATATTATCCACACTTACCTCATATACAAGGAGCAAAGATGTTATGCCAAATTCAAATAATAATGAAAATCCACATTAGTTTTAATTGACATTTTAGAACTTTAATAGGAACTGGATGATTAGCCACCAACCAAAAAATTTTAAGAAATATAAGGAAATCATGGGTATGACAACAGCTGCATTATGGAATGACAAAGATGCTGTGAATAAGCTAACATTCATAGCTTGCATGAACAGATGTCCATGCATCACATGAACCTGCACACAGATAACAATTTTAAACTGCTTGTTTGTCCAATTTGGACTAAAGGGCTAACAGTCTTCAAGATAGTCACAACATAAAGTACTAAAGCAATTCTTCATGAGCACCAGGAACAAGATATGGATCTATGTATCTAGCTAAACCAATGAAATCTGAAGAACATAAGCATGAAACTTAAGGACAAATTAGTACCAACATAAATGTTCATACCTCGGCCTTCTTTTCTCCACCATCACATCGTTAACCCATCATAGAACCCTTCAAGGAGACATAGTTACGCCCCTAACCAACAGCCTCACCGATTAAATTTCACCCCAATAACCTCGAGTAATATGAACTGCATTTTTTTTTATCGTAGCACACCAGATTAAATCCCCTAGGCTGAGAACATCCAGTGGCCTGAAGAGGTCATGAAGGGGCTCAATCACTCCATCAGCAATGAATTCTTCGCTCCAACATTCCTGATTCGCCATTTTTCTACACGACGCGTACATCAAAATGATATTATCAGACTGCTTCTGATACTCGGAATCAAATTACGTGTGGACTTTGAATGCTACGCAGAATCGACGAGTAGTGTGAAATTCCCCGGTGAATCAAACTGGAATAATCGCGAGGGTTTGTAGGAGGTCGCCGCCATTGCTGTAGATGTCGTGTAGCTGAGCAGAGGAATTATGCGGCCGAAGTATTTAAATAACTAATGGCTAAATTAATAGTCCCCTAATAACTAAGTATTTAAAAATATTTTGTTATTATTTAAAAAAATATAATTACGCTGGCCTCCCTTATTATTATTATAAAATATAAATCACCCTCTTACTATAAAAATTATATAATGAGTGTTTGTGCGCGCTTCTGAAAAGTGCTTTTCAGCTTCTAGCTCCAAAAATGAACTTTTGAAGTGTTTGCGATACCAACTTCTGCTTTTGAAATGACTAAAAAAAGCGTTTTTAGGCCAAAAGTTAGAAGCATCTTAGGGTGCTTTTAACTGCTTTGATTCTTTTGTAAATAAATTCAATTTTATTTCTTACTACTTTACCCTTGTTATAATAATCTTAATTCAACTTTACCTTTTTAATTTATTTTTAGAATTATAGATTTAAAATTGATATCGAAGTTTTTAAATAATTTAAATTTTAATAATAATTAAATTTATATTTTCACATATTTATATTTTAAGTTTTTATATTTTATGTGTTATATCATCTAATTATATTATTTTCTTTCATATATTATTATTTAATTAATTAATAAAATAATTATTTTTTACAATCATGCAAGTTTAATTATTGAGTATGAATTAATTATTATATTATTTAATGGGATCATTATTAAACTAAATATATTTTTTTAATATTTTAAAAAATATAAATATAAAATACTAATCAAAATAAAATTTATATTTTTTATGAAAAAATAAATATTAATGACAAACAACAAGAGAAATAATACGCAAAAAGATAGTATATTTTTTATATATAGGGACAAAACAGTATTTCATCAATTAATTTTATTTTGAAAGTGATTTTTCTCCAAACACTATCTAATTTAGCTTTTATATGCTTTTCACTTTTTTTTACAAACACTACCCACTTGTGATTCTACTACAACTTCCAATTTTCTCTACAAAAATTACTTTTTTAAAAGCAGAAGTTTTTGCAAACACTTCCATAATCTACCTTGTTGGTTTATTATTTTTACAAATTAGCCCCTCAATTAATCAAACTAACAGTTAATACTGATTTCAATCTAAATATTTATGTAACCTTTCTATATATATAAATAAGTAAAAAAAAATAATTAAAAAGACAAAAACGCCCTTATGCTTTTTCCGCCTGGCAAAAGACTTCCGTTTCATACCACAAGAACCATTCCCCCTCCCACAAAAGCCACGGTGAGAATTCCATCAGTGATCTTGACAGATTTTCGAACTTTGAAAACTCACAAATGAATTCACCTTCAATAGTATTTTTGTCAGCAAAATTTATAAAAATCCTACTCAAGAGCAAAATAGAAAGATTAAATAAATATTTAGATTGAAATTAACATTGACCATTAGTCTGACTAATTGAGGGGCCAATTTGTAATTGTAATAAATCAATAAGGTAAGTTTATATAATTTTCATAGTAAGAAGGAGAAATTTGTATATTCCCATAGTAACATGGGAGGTCAACATAGTTATCCCTTTAAAAAATTATAAATATATTTTAAAATTAATAATCTTCTAATAAATCCCCCTCGTGACAACATATTATAAAGGAGTATTTATTAAATAATTATTAATTTTAAAAAAACATATATTTATAATTTTTTAAATAACTAGTAAATAGTTTACAATTAGGGTAAATTACATTTTGTCATCCGAACTATACTTATTTTTGCACATTGGCATCTAATTTTATTTTTTTTGCATCAACTTGCCCTTTCAACTTTGCAAAATTTATACTTTATCATGTATGATCGTTTTTTTGTTGATTTTTTGTTGAAAAAATACCACATGCTATGCATATATGAAAAATATCACATCATATAACCATTAAGTATCACATGTACACTGTACGGTCTTTGTTGACAAAAAAATTGGTAAATAAATAATTTATAAATAATAAAGTATAAAATTTCGTAAAATTAAGATGATAAATTTACACAAATAAAAAAAAATTATATGACAAAATATAAAATCGATCATAGTTAAAATAATAAAATGTAATTAACCCTTATAATTATTACAGACTTCAGTGGAGTCTATAGCAATTTATCCTAAAACTAATTATGAGAGTGTGGCGGCATATGCGCTCGTAAAATTCATTTTTATCCCCGATTTTCAAACCAACTTTAAAATAATTCATATTTTTTATTTACATTCAAATTAGTTCTTTCAACAGTTTTTATATACAATAATTTTCAAGCAAATTATATGATTTTCCTGAAGTTACGTTCATAAAATTTTATCTTATTGATATACATGATTTTGGTCCCTCACATTTAAATTTCTAGTGCAATTTACTCCCTCGCACATAAATTTGTATAGAAAAAAATTAATATTTTTTTAAAAAAAAATTGTTATGTAAAAGAATTCAATACTTTGCATGGACATTTGTTTTATCAAAATACTTTTACATTTAAGAAATTATTTTGGTCTAAATATACTTTTGCATTGAGAAAAACTAATAGTTTTGTCAATAAAATATATTTAATTTTTATACATTTATTACGAAATAATTTAGTCTTGTAACATACTTATATATTTTTAACTCATTTAAAATAATTTAACTTAATTGAAAATTTTGTTTAGTTTAATCAAATTTCAAAAAAAATATGTTGTGATTTGTTTCTTTCAGGATTAACAGTTAACAAAATATGTTTGATACACAAATTATATTATTGGAGTTGAGAAGTTCTACATAATGTTATGTAAAAATAGTTAATAATTTAAATAATTTATTAACTAAAAAATAAATTATTATATGTTTCTTATTGTTACTTTAGGTGAATGAGAGCTCTTATTTATGCCTTTATATAATTGAATAACATCGTAACGATGTCTTCAATTTTATGGTCCGTCATATTTTTATATTTAATATTTTTTTCACTCTTCCCAACTTCCCATTTTCTCTCTTATCAACTTATTACACATTCATTTTTCTTCTCTCATTTTATTTCAATATTTTCTCATATATGTTTATACTTTTTAATATATTATTTATCAATTTATTATATGTTTAAATAATATTTATTTAATTTCAATTTAAAATTAAATAAATATATAACTTTCACTTGCCTTTAACATGTTAACAATATCTTTTTTCAGGCACAAAAGACACTTTCTCAAACTTGAGTAATGATGTATAGTAAAATATAAACATACTAATAATTTAAATAATTTATTGACTTAAAATTGAAGCGTGCTATTTGACAAAAATATTAGTTCTTACGTATTTGTGTTCAAATTATTAAATTGTACCTGAAATTAAAATATGAGGGACCAATATAATTTTTGGTAAAAAAAATTAAAAAGTAATTCGGAAAAATCATAAAATTTAGCAGCAAATTAATGCCAAAAAAATATTGAAGAGACTAATTTGAAATTAATTGAAAATATAAAAAACAATGTGACGCTCGATCATATACACACGCTCGTCTGACGTGGGTCCACAAACACTTAAACACACGAACAAGGAGTCCTGTTCTGGTACAACTTTATTAAGGCCTAATCCACCACGAAAAATTCGATTATCATGAACTGGTCCTTTTCGAAACCAGTAAATGAAACAAGATCAATCTCTGTGATAAGGCCAAAGCAAATTGCTCCGTGCATGCCTCCTGTTTCAGACACTCTGCTCTTGCCCCTACACCAAGCGACCTGCGAGCTGTACAGTTCTTCACTTGCTGCGTAAGGACCCAGAGGTTTGTCGCCCGTCTGTAGATGTTTGTAGCTTGTACGATTCAGTGACATGGACGCTTCTGATTGTAGCGGTAATGAGCTAAGTTACCACGTGTGTTTTTTATTTCCATGTCGCTTCTTGAAGCTTCTTCTTTATAGACCTGAAGCTGCTATGACCTTTGTCAGACCAACGGAATGATGTACTTCGCTTCCAGATATCTGAAACAAGAGGTGAACTGAAACTGGAGTCTTCGACTGCAGTCTCATCATCATACTCTGCAATCAAATGATGAGAGAATTAAGTAGGTTTCTTGATAACAGTATAGTTGAAAAAGAGCAGCAGTTGATTTCCACTTTGCAACAGCAAACAATCCACGTCAAAGCACATCATCACAAAATGAACAAGAGATGCATGCCGGCTCAAAGAGGAGACAGGTCAAGAGTGTTTAGGTTAAACTGGGGGGCAGGGGCTGTAGTAAGAATGAATTGCCAGGAAACAGAACCACGAACAGTGGGATGCCAATCTAGACTTCCATTTAATAACAAAAGCTAAATTGATTTGCCATAAATAGGTAGCTGTTTTTTTTTGGACAAGTTATTGGAGTTATGAGATGCTTTGTTTTCTTTTTTTGATGGTTGTGTTCTGAGATGATAAATATTGACATTACATATTTAAAACAAAATACTAATCATGCTGGTACTTGTACACCAGTACGTCATCATTCCGCCTTAGTCTAAATGGACCGTACATCTCATTCAACTGATTTAGAGAAATAACATATATCAATGGACGAAACTAGAGGCCTAAACAAACTAACCAACTTAAGAAAAAGTCGCATCAAAATTTACCAAAAAGAAGATTATTTAGACAAGGAATGAATGGTTACCAGAAGATGATGGGAGCCGATAATGCGTTTTTAAGAACATTGAAGCTTCCCTGTCCTTCTTGTGGCATAATACACGTATCAAAGTCTGAGCATCCCCTAGATATCGTTGCCCATACTTATGACTACTTACACCTACTGAAATGTGTTCACTGGATGCCATCAGCATCCGGATCAAGGATTCAGTCTGCCCAAAAATTTAGCAGGAAAAAATTTCAGAAAAATTAAAATAATTGAATCTGTAGTATTCTAAATGCATATATTATCTAACCTTAAGGGAAAACAAGTTCAGAATTTGATGGTAAAACTTTGCTTGCTCCTCAACTAATGAACGAGGAAGGCCTTCTCCATCAGCGACAAACAAGTCCTAGGAAACATGAAAAACATTGTGATGCTCAAATACAGATCACGGAGCATTGAGTAAAATTCTACATATACAACGTAACATCCTTTTACCAAAATCCCATATTCCCAGCAAAAGTCATGGTGTAAGGTAAGTGGCAATGTAATGATAGTTGAAAATCCACAGATACATTCATTTGATTAATTAAGGACCAGAATACATCCTGGCACAAGCTATACTTCATGAAGAAAAACAAATGTGACTTGACAAGATTTTAAGGAACATTTTAGAAGTTAATCCATGACTAAGCTATTTCATTGTTATATGCTATTTTTAACACTACGCAAATTAGAGTGTTCCACTGGGTTCCATGTAACTGCACAAAGTGTTAACCAGATTAAAGCCTGAGCGATGAATGTTTAGATGTTAAGAGAATAAGTGGCAAGTTATATGTGACTATATAGGGCAATGGTGTATATTAGGGATAATTGTACTCCACTCCCCTAAGATTTGGTGTAATTACACATAGACCCCCTGTGGTTTGGAAAATTACATCTATTATTCCTGAGGTTTGCTTCCGTCTAACAAATAAATCATCCGTTAGTCAGAATTCACTGAATTTGCTAATAATAACAAAAAGAAATTGAATGGGAAATTGAAACTTACCTCAATTAAGTGATTACTCACTTATTACAGGTCAACATTGTTTTTCGAACTAAACTACTTTTATAACGGGTCAATATATACTTCTTCACATACATTAACACGTGAAGACATATGAGGGTAATTTGGTCATAAAAAGATTTATTTGATCTATAATAAGCCAGTCAATGGGGACTAATATAATTTTTTTTCTAATTTTTTTATAATATCAGCAAATTCGATAAAATTGGCTAACAAAGGGACTTATTTGTTAGACATAAACAAACCACAAGAGTGCTAAATGTAATTTTCCAAACCACAGGAGTCTACGTGTAATTACACCAACCATTAGGAAGGGAGTGTACTTATCCTAAATATAAGGTACTTAAGCTAGTTAGACGTGTGATAACAAGCTATGTAACAAAAGTTGAAACCTTAGGTCCAAAAGGCTGGCAATTATACTAAATCGCAGGATGGACATGCAAACTTTTTGTAGGAGATTCTCCTGTCTGACCCTTAACAGCCCACATAAAAGGGAGCAGCTATTTACTCGCAACCAAAGAGAGCACACTCTTACTCAATTGCTCATGCTTACTCTTTTCATAACTTACACCTACAAGTTCCTCAGGTTCTTGAAAATAAGTTGGATTCCTTGAGTTCATTGGATCCTACTTATTTTGAACCTTGTAAATTCATCTCCTAATTTTTTTTTTTTTCCAGAACTCAAGGACATCTCATAAGCAGAAGTCCAGTACAGAAGGTAATGTATAGAAAAGTTTGACTATTTGCATGCTTGGATTTCACGACAATTAAAGTGGAGGGATTTGAGAAAGTGATTTGACAATTCAGCAGTTCTAGTTCAGAAATTCATGAAGAAATATTAAAGATACTAAATGGTTCCTATAATTACAAAATCTCTTTATGTAATTTGGAGAACTTTCTCAACAGATGGGAGATTACTACTATTGGACAAAATCAGGCTTTAGTGCTTAAGAAGATTACATGCTCTCCTCCAAGCAGTTTCTGATTATCCTTGGCAAACAAAAGGGGGATTAAGGAGAGATAAATAAGGAGAATCGCGAGGAAGTTTGAAATCAATATATGTTCATCATCTTGACAATTTCAAGCTTTCAGCAACAGATTCCAAAAAATTGCTGATTGTGCACTGCCGAAGCAAATACTTAATTGTCAATACAGTTATGCAATTTGTGATATTCGCTCCACCATATTAATACTCCTCGGATGATGATACTTGGCTTACCTTTAACATATTGAAATCTTCTTCAATCATGGTAATATCTGTATCAGAAAATGCACGTGAAGGGCCTCCATCGAGCAACACCCACATAAATCCTTCCTATTGCAATGACACACAGAAAATCAGAAAAAAAGGTAGAAAAAAGACAAAAATGTTATGATGCTACAGATACCACAAATAAAGTCATACTAGTGATGCCTTCCAAATGTTTGACACCACAAGATCTCTGATTGTATCATCAATCAAACCACATATATTATTGAGGACCTGTAAAGATGCTATTGAATGTTAGAAGAAGTAAATGGTAAAACAAAGCATAGCAAATTTCATTTGTTTTCTCCATTTGGATTGGTAGAGGGGTGTATGTAGAATTTAGTGACTGATTCCTCTATGCTTTGAGGTTTAGAGGGAAATTCCACTAGACAGCTAATAATGCTATATGAAACCAGGTATTGAACTGTTACAATCTAACAAGTTTTGAGTAAAGTGCGGGCCCATGGTATTAGAATATTAAGCAAAACAAGGAGGAATCAAATTAATAATGATTATAACCAGGAGGTGGTTACTATAACAGACTCTGGATATATATAATGCCTGCAAAGACTAAGATATCTTAGAATCAAGCAAAGAAAGTTGCTGATACACCATGGCAGAGGGAAATGGTAGTAAACCTAAAAGAAGAGATCTACAAAAAAAATTCAATTATTTAATAATCAAATTATATTACATAAAATTCATGTATTAGTTATGAACAATGAACATGGATCTCCACATAAAAGAATCGTAGTAGATTTTATGATTATGTATGCACTTGAATGCCTCTGTTTTGTCGATAAAACTACATGAATCTATACATCTAGCTTTATTTTTGAGTTTCTATGCATGTATTCATCTGTAACAGAGACGCAAGAAAAGTAAAAGCGCAGATGATTACTAAATATCTTACACTATCAAATTGTGGAAGTACACCATCTAAGCGATTTCCTTCGACACCTCCATGATACAAATAATATAGGAATGAATCTCTCATGTCCCAGAACACAATTTTGGTTCCTGGAAGTCCAATAACGAAGAAATCATGTATTGGTTGGGCACTTTAAAGTAAATCATAGCAAATTTAACAATTGCAAAGTCCCCAAACCCCAAATTGAAATGGTATATTTTCCACAAATTCATTCTCAGTAATAGACTTTAACTTGAGCATTGCACTCTTCAAGTAAAAAACATTGAAAAGGGGCCGGGTGGCAAATTGTAGCTGATAGCACAGTAAAGGATATATGAGCTTTCAGTGGGCTGGTTGGGTTAGGTAAAAAATGGCTAGGTTTGAATTGCGTCGAAATAATGGTTGAATGGTTCAAAAGGGGCCGGGTGGCAAATGGGTCAGACTGGTAATAGCCATTTCCGTGGACTAATAAACATTCATTTGCTAAATCATAAAACAAAAAAACTCTCTCACGTATATAACAAAATACAACATCTTCCAAAGCAAATCATGAAACTAATAATCGTGCAATCAATTTCTTCATATTTGTGGGCTATAAACTTTCAATAGCAACAATAATAGTTAGTTGTCTATGTTAATGATAAATGTTGGTTAACTATAAATTATTTCTAGGTTTTGATAATTGATATGTTGATTGAAATTTGTAATATAATGGTACATAATTAATTTACTCCGAATACAAAATAAATTACATGATCACATGGCAATTGCAAGTTTTGACTATGTTATAGAATCTTCCACTTACCATTTGACTTCTCTAATTTGAAAAATGTCGATTTACTAAATATATTTTGGTGAATTTGTTTCTTATAAAAAGTGTGAAAGTAGTTAGTGATATGTAGTAGTTCCTCCATTTATAGACTCTCATCTAAGCTTCAATAGTATAACGCCTTTAGATATACATATGTACAGGAGTTAATTAATTAATTGGTTTTGTTGTTTAATTTCTTTTATTTCAGAAACAACTAAATCAATAATACATTTAAATAATTAAACCATGGGTTTAACCTATTTAAGACTCATCATTGACCTAAATAAAACCTATGGGGCAATAAAATTTAAATAACTCCAATTAATTGGACCAATCCGAAACTAGTCGAGTTGGGTTAAGTAGTTGTAAAGTAAATGCAACTCTTAATCGACACTTCTACCATGTGACTGTAGTTAGATTGATCAACAAAATAAAGATTTAAAAGAAAAAAAAGAAACCAATCCAGCAAAGAACATAATGCAACTTATAAGCAGCTCTGCCATGTCAAGAGTAACCACATTTGAAGTAGGACCTGCTTATTTAGAACAGTGACCGACAGAGAGGACATAAAAGTCTGCCATCCAAGGACCCAAGTCTTTTCATCATGCAGGAAATAGCAAAAGGTTTTAGAACACTCTTAACATGTTCGTAATCATGTAACTTTACAGGCTTCTAGCTACATATATATATATATATATAAAGGAAGAAAAAAAAGAGAACGACACGTCTTGTAAACTTTCCATCAATAAAGATGCACCAGAGCATATTAATTAAAATATATGCATGAGCCATA
The DNA here is from genome assembly GCA_034509725.1 of Sesamum angolense. Taxonomy (NCBI): domain Eukaryota; kingdom Viridiplantae; phylum Streptophyta; class Magnoliopsida; order Lamiales; family Pedaliaceae; genus Sesamum; species Sesamum angolense. The sequence continues at coordinate 5,133,385 of JACGWL010000013.1, forward strand.
ACCAAATACCACTCTGAGAAAGAAAAATATATTATCTGCGAGAAGGTTGACAGATTTAGAAGACAGGATCAGCCATAACATACCAAGAAAATCGCTGGTCTTTCTAATAGCATTAGCAGCAGAATCCCTGATGCAGTCCAGTGTAGCAACAAAAAGCTCAGAAACTGATTCAGCATTCACATCTGTTGTCTCTGAAGTCTCAGAAGTTTTTCCTGTTACTGAATGAAATGGATTAAAGTAATGAAAAAAGAAAGGCAAAGAATCATGGATTTTCAGTTCATTTGAAACTTAATAACAGAATAGTCCAAGCAAGATTCAGAAAAGGTTTCCTTTCACTCTGTCTATACTTGCTCAGATACATTCGTTGAGCTATGGAGCCCATTATAAGAGTCTAAAACTTGCATTTACAAAAACTTCACATATGATGATGAAATTAAACCTATATAACTTGTTTTAGGTGGATGCTAATTAGAGAACTCTTAAATAAGAAAATCTCCCACAAGATGATACCTATATAACTGAACAATAATCAAGTCATTTCTGTTTCTGTTCATATTCGAGTTACAACTGAGTGATAATGAAGTGACCATGTTTCATTTGGGCACCTTTCATACTTGCACCATTTTGTTTCTCCTTTCAGTTTTCTTTCACTGTTTGTTTTCAAATTCTTAAAAGGTTCAACATGAATATTGGTGCCAGACCCAATAACGGCACATGGTAGCCTTCTATAGGGCGAGACACATTGAATATGATGCTTACATTGTCTATATGAGGACTATAATGCCAGCCCAAACTAATGCACAATTAAGCTAATAATGATTTGACTGTGATCACATCAATAGTGATAAGCATAACTAGTCGGTCTTCATGCACAAATTGTTCCTGGTTGGCTCAATAAATTTATCAAAATTATATCATTTTTTACCAAGAATCAAAATTACCAAAAAGATAGTAAGACACATGTCAGATAATACAACATATCACCAAGCTAGCACTTGTTTTACCTATTCATGACTCATGACCTTTGAAAGGAACATGCGGATTTTTCAAACCACTTCAAGCATTCCTGCTTCCTTTCATATCATGGCTGCTTCCAATGAAATTACTTAATCTAATTTAGGGAGCCAACAGTTACAGATCTGGACTGTTTTTCGGAAACAGCACCAACATCATAGAACTATGATGGTTGTCTATACCAAAGCATGGATGCATTACACATTGTTTTGCCATTGTTAATGAACTGAGCTAATTTCAGCAGTTTTAGTTACAAGCGCTGAAAACAGAATACTTGTGTATTCTCCAAACTTGTTTGTGAACAGGACTACTTAAAGCACAAGGAGCACATCTGTCATTTCTATTTTTCATAGTTGTGCCTGACATTTCATAGTTTTGTCCTATTTCTTGACCAAGGATGCTTTTTTAACTGAAATACACATGTTTGGATGACTTCTGAGGAGACAGCCTAGGTAAGTGAATATGAAAATCTTTGTTATGTACACATTACCCAAAATGAACATCAATAATGAAATACCATATAAAGAACATGAGTTGCAAATTAGATTTAAAAAAACCCAGATTGCATGCTTACAAGCTTGAAGACAATGTCGGTCTGTTTGGTATGATGTGACAGATACCCATGATTTTCTAATGCCATCTTCAAGAGCAGAGATTTGTTTTTGAAAATACTGCAAAAATAAGCATCAAAATCTGCAGAAATTAGTGGAAGTAGAATTTTAATAGAGACAGTTGCGACATGGTGAGCATATGATTCAATCAGCTCCTAGAATAATGCAGGACCTCGTTCTAACCTATGTCTCCTATTTCACATGAAGAAAATCAACAGAAGAAGTATCCCCAAGTGACCACTGAATGAGATATAGATGTTTATTACGTTGTGTGTTTTTGCTTTTTAAAAGTGGACCTTGAAGTTAATTTACGATGTGCGGTCCTTGGATTCTAACACTGTTTCCCACCTTTTAGAATATCCTACCATAAATTATCAAGAAAAATGGCATATCATTAAAAATAAATTAATTATTTGTAGAATCCTAAGACACTCTAGAAAAGACATATCACTTTAGTGTCTTACAATTGGTCAGTTAAATAGGTTAATACATGCTGTATACTTCTTGAATTACTCTGACCACCAAGTTCGGTCTCATTGCTTAGATAAACGTCTCGCATAAGACAGTCTAAGAAACTAATACAACAAGGCCAATAATTCTTCCTCCGTGATAAGTCAAATATATGTGACGAATGCCAGCTTTATGCAAGTACTCTCAGAACAATATAAGAACAATTGTTAAGACTTAAAGAATTTGCCGTCTCACAATTGGCAAAATATGTGTAAAACATATTAGACAAATTGAGTGAGTGAACCTGGCAAAAAAGAGAGAATGGTACATTGAATTTCACTGCAAATGAATCAGAATAAAACTTTCACTCACTCGGAAAGTATTCAATCTGATACAAAGCTTGGAAGCTGTCAATTCATCCAACTGTTTATATATTTCATTATCTATAATGAAACTCTCCACTGCCTTTTTCTTGACAATAGGAAATGTTGCTTCCTTGTAACGAGTCAGTGGAGGAGTAGGAGGATACAAGCTTTGCTTCTCAACTGCAGTACAAAAATGTTTTGTTATTCCCGTGTTAATTTTAACTAGCTACATAGAAATAGCTGCAAAAAGAACAAATAAAATGCATGTGTTCAAAAGTTTCTGAAGAATTAACTCTGAGTAGAATTGACAAACAAACAGAGCATGCGATAGAAGTTAGAGGCACACCCAATACAGGCTCAACTTTTGCAGCATACATATTTTATTTGCTATAATTACTAGTTGCAGTTTTAAGCTCTATGTACACAAAATCATCTTCCAAAGGAAATCAGTTCAGCTATTCATTATCATTAACCAACCACTATATGTTTCCTATTCTGTATTAGCTCATAATACATTGCAAGAATTCATATCTACATTAGTCCAGATATTCATTTCCTTTTCTTTAACAGAAAGCTCAAAAGTTTCTGCATGAAGTAGGGTGTTACATCAAACACAATTCTACCACTAGCTAGCCACCTAAGGATAATAGCAAACATAACTGCGTCACAAGTTCACTAAGACAGACAACCTATTGAAGTTTCATGTTTAGCCCTCTACATTTACTTTTCAAAAACTTCTCAACTTCCTGGAACAATTTCCCTGTACCCACCAAGGCCAGTTCCATAATCAGTAGATGGTCATCCAATAGTACATGACATAAGTCATGTGAGTTTTCCAACTAAAGGAAAGGCTAAGAGTCATCTTGTGGCAACAAACTTGATTAAAATTAGCACACGACAGTTTGCACTTGGAGCTGTACTAACATGCACTAGAAATTAGTTTTCAGAAGGTACTTACCCAACTGGCTAACCACTTTCACCAAATAATTGTCCAGGCTGTGGAAAATAATGGATAGTAGAGCTTGTAAATGAGTGATATCCATTGGAAGACTCCACTCAAAAAATTGATCTACTGTCTGCAAATAAATCAGAAAATTGAAGAAGTTTTTTTTTACTAAAATATAGAAGACAAGCAGACAGTTAGTTCAGCAAACATAACAGCAGATACAGACAAGAAAACAAGAATACAGCTTGGAAAATATTAAACAAATGAAACGAAGGTTTTACCTGCAAAACGCTATGCTAGAACCAAAAAAAACTGAGTGATTTAATATTAAAGAATCTCATGGATTGAAACAACCATGTCAGTAATTCGATTGAATTGAAAATCGAGAACTGCAACATTTAACAGACATCAATACAAGTTATTGATGTCAACCACACAACTTTGTTATTCACAAACAGTTTTATTCACTACTGAAGAATGACAACTTGCAGAAAAAGTAGAAAAAAAAAAGGCAGGATTTTAGTAACAGAAAGGAGTGAAGACCATGAGATTGAAGCCTGTTGCAGGTCCCAGTGCAGAGAAGTCCGATCTATAGGCAAAATAAAGATAACTAAATCTGAAACTGGAAACATACTTAAGATGTATGGGGTTACATATATATTTAAACAAGTGTTATGGACCTAGAATTGTGAACTAAGCAAGACTCCTGCCCAATTTTCAAGGCTAGGACTTCCAATGTTATAGCAAAATAGACCTGGAAATTCAACATGTAAGACTAATGCAACACTCTCCTGGCAAATCTCAGGAAACAAAAGTAAGGATCCTCCTATTAACCTAACTAAGCAAATACAATAAAATTTTGATCCTACCCAGCATACCAGTGAAAATTGCACACTCCATTGGAGGACAGATTGGGCCACACGGACTTCTTAGCCGACCTATCTTGTTAGATTTAAAAATCCAAAATGGCTGTTGGATTAGCCAATTCAAGGGGCTACTATATCATGCCATATGCAAGTGGTGTCATCTAATGAAATAAGGATCTGAACAACTTTCCAGATAATGCTGGCAAGTGGGCAGATGCTGAAGCATACAGGAATATGATAAATTTCCTGCCATTCAAAATTGGATATTTTGGTTAGACTGTTCAAAGCCTACTTGAAGTAATGGATTATCATGAAGCTTGAGAATCATTTCCAGACACTTATTCATCTCTGATATAGATCCTACAAAAAACACTTGGACTAATTGAAGTTTGGCCTCACAAGAGGGCACAAATCTTTGCAGTGGGCAAGAACAAGCATCTTGCTGTATTCATTTTATGTTATATATCATGCATAAGGTATAATTTATATAGGAATACTGCATACCTCCTCTATGATCCTAAACACTTCAACTGCTGAAGCTGCCTGTTTTTGCTGCAATGATAAAGGTTCCCAATCCTGTATATATGGGAAAAGCAATGATGTCAGTCCACCATGAAGACGCCAAAAGAGTACATGTCTACATTTTTATGTTTGTCCGTGAAAAAATCATAGCAAAACAATGATAAGACTTCAACATTATATTTTGTCGATTTGCTATATCATAGTACTGTGCCACTTGCAGATTGCAGTACCCCAACCAAGTAAGAAACATACCTCAAGATCAAAAGCTCGTCCAGTCCATTCCAGAATTCTGTCGTGTTGTGCGACCACCCAATCTAGAATGATGGACCTTGAAATTTCAGCAATCTGGGGAGAGGAGGAGAGAAGAATAAGTATACAGTATATCCTGATCACTTATGAGCAAATCCAGAAAGCAATCTAAGGAGCAAAGGCAGACTTTCAAGTTCTTTTCTGCTCTTTAACATCTTCAAATGTGGGAAAATGATTGCAGAATATGTAATCCCTTACTTTTGGGTTGGTTATGCAGGGTGGTGCAAAGTAAATGTTAAAGTAACCATTATATACTAGGTGTTATGCTTTGACAAGTTTCATGAAGAGAGAGCAAAACTTGTTAGCTGGAGAATGTCTTTCATTGAACTGGAATACCACGCGCTCCATAATAACTCAAAGCAATTTTAGATCTTATCCTGCATTGGATTAACCAGAAGCTATTTGTTTTGACATAATCTTCTAAGTAGAAAGCATTTTCTGTTGATATTTTTGGCATTATGTGAAAGATAATCATCTTCTAGCACCAAATAGAAGTATAGAACCATCAAAAGCATGAAAAAATTTACCTAAAACTGACAGTTTAATCCATTTCCATAATTTCTATAAAAGAAAAAAAGAAACTCGAACAACAACTTTGTTCCATTTTGGCACATAATGAAGAGAAATGAATCAGGAGATGATGCTGGCAGGGCAAAAGCATAGAAGTTCTTTATAGGAAAAGAAGGTTAAAGCGGTATGGGCAAAAGCTAGAGGTTCTTTATAGGAAAAGAAGGTTAAAGCAGAAAATACAAGGAACTACATGTAACCCTGATAAATTACATTAATCAAGAAATATTTGAGAGAGAGGCTCACTATTATAGAGCTCCAAGTAAGTAGGTTGTAGAATACACAAAGTTCTTGGATTTATTGTTTTTGAGTAGTAATCAAAGAGAATATAACAAAAGTTAACTTGCTCAAAAATGTCGAAACTAATAATCAATCACATGAAAGTTGGCCAAGGGACACCTTAAGATAAGACCTCCAGTCTCTCATTACACTATGTAGATGTGACTTCTACATAAATTAGTAGCAGTTGCATGAATACATTACTATTTGCCTTCTCTTATTTTTTTTCTTTCCTTATGTTTGTTTTTATATTTTTTGGTGTGTGTGTGTGTGTGTGTGTGTGAGAGAGAGAGAGAGAGACATTGGGGCATTGGTGTCACGAAATTCCAGTCATACAGACCAGAAGAAGGCTTCATCCAGCCTTCACCAAATAGCAGAAATAGGGATAATAAATCTCCCCGGTTTTGCAGTGATGTTGATCGCTAGTATGAAATTACATAGCGCTTGCACTCAAGAAAGGGATTCCAGAGGCAAGGTGCAGAAAAATTAATTTGTGTCTGTGCACTGAGATTGACCTGTTTCCGAGACCATCTGAAAACTCTTCATATAATGTGACATCAAAAGCAGCAGAACAAACTCAAGATCTTATAATGATTTCTTCTTTGAACAGAGTAATCAGAAATAAGCAAGATGAGCAATTGAAATAATAGTGTTGTATGAAGGTAGTTATACTTTCAGGATCAACACTCATATCATATAACAACTAGTCCATTCACAAATGTTAACGGCTTCGCCCAGAAAAGAAGAATGAATGAACTAACCGGGTAATGGTCAAATTCTTGGCAATATTGCGAATCATTTTCTTCACAAGCTGAAGAATAGAGCTGAATAAGGCAACGCTCCAACGCATAAGCACCAGGAAGCACTTTCCTGACATCCTCAGTAAGGCATGTAATATCCTTGAGAAACGGCTTCTAAGAGAAGAAAGAAAGAAATAGTATCATTAAATAATTTCCGACTTAAAAGATCATGAGAAGACACTTCCATTTTCAACAAAATCAGACCAGTCTTTCACCATAAAACTGGTGCAACGTCTTCGCCGACACTATAGCACATCTGGGGTACCAACTACGTAATACTGGGGCAAATAGGGAAAGATCCTTCTCAGCAATCAATCTAAGTTCACTTGCAAGGACTGCAAGTGGATGCATCTTATCTTTGACAGACCCAATAGTAGTAAGCTCAGTGACCTGAGACCATTAAGGTAGGATAATAATTGTTATGATTAACAATTACTTTAGTAAATCATTGCTAAATTACGCACAGAGCTTACCCTCGTGCATGCAGCATCCAAAGACTTCTCCACATATTTTCCGATCTTTTCACGAGCCATCTCATTAGGAAGGCAAGATCCTGCAAACTGCCAGGAGGAAAAGTTACTGTGCAGAATAAAAGGAATTTTCTAGCACTCAGCAGGAGGCTGCAGCATTGCAAGAGAACAAATTATTGAAATGAAATGATCCTGACAGAAAGACCACGGTAATCAGAAAATTCTAGGATTCCAAATGAGAAAGGAAAAAGCATGAAATTAACAGCTTTCACCCCTCTAATTCACATTAGAACACAGAGATCACTAAATGCCAGTGACAATGTCACAAAAGTTTACATGGAAGGTCCTTTTTAAACCATAAGGAACAAATCTCAAATGATTAATCGGCAATATTACCTGGTTATTTCCATGTGGAACAAAATCCTGAACCCCAGCGGACAATCCCATTGTCAACACCCTCTCAAAGAATGATGATTTCTGAAAATAAGAGATTATTTAAGAGAGAATATTTAAGGCGCTCACACATTTCACTGACATCACAACGGTAGAACCAAATACTTGGTTGTATCAAGATGTAGAATTAGATAACCTGACTAAAATGTAGGTGATAATCCTGCAATTTACTGTCGCACCAAGAGGTTATTGACGAAAATATAGACTGGAGTAAATTCAATCTAATCTCACATCCATTGCCAATGGTACCACATGTCAGGCTCTTCAAGTAAGCCACTTCCTTGTCATCATAAACTCCAGCAGATAGAACCCTCTCAACTTCACAAATTGCATAGTCCAATAGTACTGCCTCCTCGGTTGCAACAAACTTCCATTAAGAAGAAAATGTATTTGAAACTTTATCAAGGATACATTTACAATGATATAAGACTCAAGTTTGCAGCAATGCTTAAGAAAGAGCAACATAAATTCATAAAATGAAACCTATATGTCCCACAAAACAAAAAGCATATGCACGGGAACTTTTTCAATTTCTTTAAGTGAAAAATAACCAACATCCGCCCAGAAGAAAATGCTGTAGACATGATCTACTTTTCAGTTTTCCAAGATATGGATTCACTTTTTGGAGAACAGAAAATTCGCATATTTGCCAATCTCAGAAATCCTTTGAAGAAACAAACTGTGATATTCAAAAAAGAGAAAACAGATACTCCATCTAACATTTCCCTTACTTTCCATCAAGTAACATGTAAAGCAGCACAGTAAAATATTTCAATTAGAGAATACAATAACCTACAAGGCTACAATATAAAAAACGCGTTTCTAGAACAGGTCCAGAAACCTGAAACATCTATATTCAAAATAATCTATGGCCTCATAAATAATTGCATGTGTTGGCAACCATCAGGTAACACTATGGAATTACAGATAAAACTTTAACAGAGAATTTACACCTGTTTAAAAAGCACCCATGCAAATAATGCATGATGCAGCCTCTCTGTGATGCCCAACATTGACCAAGTCAACTTCATCAATTTCAGGATCTCTTGTGCTTCCTGGTATAGAAATGAAATATTATCATGTAGAAACATAGATGTTTTCTGGAGTAAATGAACCTTAATCCAAATGTAAAGTAAATCACCAAAGAGAAAAGTCCAAACCAAGTGCAAACCTCTATGAGCTGGCCATCCTCCAAAATGTCAAAAACACCACAGAGTAGCTTCTCGTAGAGTCTAACGTTCAAATGATAACCAGTTGTCCAATAGTACGTTTCTCCCTCCACCCCAAAGCGCCCAGGTATGGATGAGAATGCCAAGGCAACTTGGCGAAGAGTTAAAAGAACATCACCCCGTTGAGAAGGAGACATCTTAATATCCCATTCCTAACAATAAAAAGGGCAATCTGTTAAGAATGTAACTTCAGATGTTTGTAAGCAAGGCAAATTTAAGAAAATACCTGTGCATTTCTAATTTTTCCAAGTGAAGTTCCAATCAGCTGCTTTTCGGTGTTCCTATCATCAGAAGAAACTAGTTCTTCGAAAACATTTGCCTAATAAGAGCAGTCACAGTTGAGAGTCACAAACTGAAAACAACTCAAGCACCAAGAAATTTGGATTCTAAAACAGTTGATACCTCGTAGAAGGATGTTTTGAAGTTACAATAAAGTTGATACTTACTGGGACGAAATCAAGTGAAGTACATCATATAGTTGGCCTAAATCTTTACTATACTGCTATATCAACATGATATCACTTCATAGTTAGGCTCAACTATTTAATACTACTAAAAGTAGAAAATTATAAACATAAGACAAATTTGAAGAGTTCATAAGAATAAGGCAAAGTCGTTACTCCAAGTAATGACTTGTCCGAAACTCTTTTTTTTATTTTTCTTGGATCTCCCAAAACTATTTTTTTATTCTTTATTTTTATTGTTACTTCCTAATTTTTTAAAAATTAATTATTCGGTAATTTGATAATTCATAAAATGTTTAATTATTTTATAATAATATATATTAAAATATTTTTATTAAACAATGCCATGTAATATTATGTAGTCTTTGCTTTGTAAACTTTGTAAATAAAATTATCTTGTAAAATTTTAATTATTTTAATTTTTTAAAATATTTAATTTCCATTTTTCCAACCAAAGAATTACTAGTAAAAAGTTAGAAACAAGAATTATCAAATGCAAATAATGAATTGACAAAAGCAAACTATAGATAACATTAACAGATACAAATGTAAAGGGGGGAAATCCACCAATATGACAACATTATGTTGTAGAAAGTAAAAAAATGAATACTCACAAAAATGTTGATTACATTTCACGGTTGGTGGAACTCTTTTCCTTTATATTTGTACATAAAAGTATACTTTGCCTGTTGGATTTAAAGTATGTGTATGTTAAATATGTTTTGTTTTTGTGTATTTATTACTCGCATTCATAATTAATGTGTGTAAAAAGTTACTAGTAATTCTTTGGTAAATGAAAAAATAAATATTTTCAAAAACTAAGTAAATTAAAACTTTATAAAATAATCCTTTCACAAAGTTTGTAGAATAAAGAATACATAATATTACATGACATTGTAATTAATAAAAATATTTTTAGCACATTATATAAAATAACTAAACATTTTTTATGAATTATCAAATTACTAAATATGGATTTCAAAATATACAACGTCAAAATAAATTTTTAAAAAGAAAAACTCGGAGTTGTTACCTAAGTCATTACTTGGAGCGACGATTCCACGATAACTTAAAAAAAAAAAAATTGACCATGATTCATTCAAAAAAAAAATTCAGAAAAAAAGTTCTGGGCAAGTCATAATTGGGATTAACGACTTGACCTATTTTTATAAACTTTCAATTTTGCCTCATTTTTTATAATTTTTCTTTTTTCTAATAATATTAAAATAATTGAGCCTTCATAGCTAACTCCTCAAATAAGTTATTTGTGGTCATTCAAGCTCACATTTTCAAAGATCTAAAGCTCCTTCAACCTACTATCAACCAGCATTCCCTATATATCCTCCCTGATCACCTGTAAGCCAGTCATGGCCTCCTCATGGGCAACTATAGGCAAATAGATTTCCTGTCCATCAGCACTAGTGTTGCTTCAACTCATTATTAGCCAGACACTCATCAAGAGTATTAACTAGTGTTGTTTCAACTCATTATTGGCCAGACGCTCATCAAGAGTATTGCTGCATGCATACTGTAAATGGACTATTCACCACCCAACTCCAGCCTTGCCATTTATGAACTGATGCATAACCTGCATATTTTAAACACACTTTCTTTAACACACTCTGACTTCAATTTTGCTAAGTCTCGCCTTTCCAAACTTCCACTGATGATTGACTTGATTGTAAAGGTCAGATCAAAGGACCTGAATCCATTATAAACAAAGCTAACTAAAAAGGTTGTGCTAGTACTTCCATTTATATTGAGAGTAAAACAAGTGATATGAAGTCTGAATTTCATGTATCCATAATTTCTTAGAAACAAATATCTCTTAAAACAAAACCTAAGAATAGTATCAAAGTCTACATTGTGCTTAACTAGAGGACATGCTCATACCAGTTAACAAGGAAAGCAAGCAGGAACTGAAAAGAAGAAAATGCTGCAAATGAAAAACCAACAAGAATCAGAATTTACTTGTCTGTTCTTCCACTTGAGGAATGATTTCTCACTTGGAAAATCAGATCTTAATACACCAGTAAGAAGCACCAATGATAATTGTGGAATATCAATTGGTTCGCAAGATTTCCCTGTCGCAAACTGTGTCAATCTTCGTCTAATAAATGTATCTGCTGCTTCTGAGATCTAATGCAGAATATGGAGTGAGTTAATGTTGGTATTGAATAACAGAAACAATAATAGTCAATACCTAGGAAAGTTGACATATTCATGAACTAAGTACAACAAAAGAAGACTATTCAAATCAGGCAAAAAAGCACAGTTATATTATCACATATTGGACTTTACAAAACTGAACTCTTAACCCCAAGTGACCTTTTTCATATATCGTTTCTCTTTAATGTTCAATTGCAGAACCGAATGTCCTACTAATTCCTAATAACTCAAGATATGAAATTATACATTAGGACATTTATGACGCCTTTCAGAGCCACGCTTGTCATGTAGAGTCACTAATGAGTGAACATAATAAAATTAGCTGAATTTCCTTAGCATAAATGCGAGAAATTGATGAAGTGAAGACCCAAGAGCACATCTGCTTTTCTATGAATTTTTTAGTCGCCAATTAACCAAAGAAGCACAAAGCTTATGTCATGCACCCTCTAAAACAATTACCTTCTTATCTAGCACATCAATGTGAAAAGAAATCTACCAGTAAATAAAACAAAAAAATAAAAACTACCAAAAAACTATGCCGATGTTCATTGTAATTATTATAAATTGTCTATTTATTTCAAAATGATCATTCATCCATCCCTGCAGCAATCACGCATAGACAAAAACACATCATATGCCGCGTAGAATATTAATAACAAGCAACTGAACCAATTACTGTATACAGAAAAACAAGGAGAAGTTAAATATGTAAAAAGAATTTCTCTTGAGGATTTACATTAAGATATTTTGATGTCTTGGTTTAAATGTAATGTTTTCCATAATTATGCAGCACTAATGGTTTCTGTACTTATCTGTCTATTGAAAATGTAAATTCTCTGAGTTTTAAGGTGCTCGAAATAACTCAAAACAAATATGTCCATGTAAATGTTGATTATCCTAAAGGGTTGGAGAAATCAGAATATTTTCCATCTTGAGTTCCATCATGGAATTCAGGCAGGGGATAACTCTGTCCACCTAAGTTTGTAGTGCATACTGAATTTATTCCAAACTAACAAATTATAGGGAAAAGGAAAAGGACGATGCTGCCAGTGTACACAAGGAATGATGAGCTGGATAATCATAGCATCACCTGACAGTAGCATATTTTGCCCAACAGGATAGATTAAACAGCTATCTGAAAAACAAGATTAGGAAGAATTTTGAACATAATACTTGCCTGCATTTGTATGCGAATAGTGTCAAGGACCTTGAAATGCCTTTCAGGAGATTCAGATTCTATATGTCGTTCTGTTTGCCGTTTATCTCTTCTATTCTTCAACCCAGCAAGAAACTTCGAAGGTTTTTCTCTCTTTTTACCCTCAGTCGAGTGTATTTCCACCCTATGTAAGCAAGGAAGGAAAGTTAGATAAAGGAATCGAGCATGAGATACACTAGCTAATTTTGATTTTGAGACAACAGTGCAGACCGAAACAAAGTCACAATACATTATATTTTTTAAAAATACAGATACTTGCACAAGCAGATTGCTGTTATGCATCAGTAATTAAAGCAGGTTTTCCCAAGTAGAGAACAGCAGGAAGTGAGGAAAGTTTACCCAGAAAACAGCATAGATGCAAGAAACACTTCATAAGCAGATTCCCGCATGTCATCATCCAGTAGACCTTCACAAATTCTAAAACTATGTATCAGTTTACTCAAAGAATGGAATTTTTAATTAACACAGACAAAAATACAAATCAGGAGAACTATGCATGAGCTATTGGGAGTGTAACTATTATGATCATACAAGATGATGAATGCATATACCTGTTTTTAGAGTTGGCAGACCTACTGAAAGAATACTTGCATTATGCAGACCATTTATATCTGGAGCTGCAGTTACTTGCTTAGAGGACAAAGGTGATCTTTCACCAGCTGGATTGGACAATTGAGAATTGCGTGATTCAACAAACTCCCTTTGGTGCGTGATAATTGATGGTGGAACTCGATGAGGTGGAGATCCAGCTGAGCGTGGATCTGAATGAAGATAAAAAACATCCCCTGATTGCAAGTGCCTCTGGAGAAAATAGTATCATTAACTTTCCCAAGAAAACAGGAATACTGAAGCAGAAAATCTAGCAGAACAGGAGAAAATGAAATTTAATATACTAAAACTTCTAGAAAAAGCACAAAACTTAGTAATATACATGCAAGTGCAGGCACACTCACAAGGACATAAACTACATATAGCATACTCTGCTTGTGCATATGTGCACATACTTATTCACATGTCTAATGAAAAACAAACAACATATGTGTAAATAAAGGCAGTTTAAACACTAGCACATAGCTTACTCAATTCCATGATCTCGATTATCTTTAGCTATTAATATACTATATGTACATACGTACATGTAGTTTAAACCATCTTCACAAATTGTCAACTTGTATCATAAGGAAATTGTCTATGTTCACCCTTTTCTACACCCAGTAGAAAATCAACGTTAATAGAAAACAATACTTTATGGAGGAAAAGAGAAAGAAATAAGAAAAGAGGAACAACGTTACTGAGGTACTGCCCTGTGGTATGGAATTCACACATGTTAGGTCAATGATAACAATCCATACTAACTATTGAATGGTTAACCCAAATTTGATATAGTGAAAAGGAGGGTAAGTAGCTTTCTGGAGAAATGGAAGAATATTGTGCATTTCTATCTCAAGTTTATTAGGGTCTTCAACAGTACATTCTCCGGAGGCTTAGCAGATATCAACCCAAAAGCATCCAAGAGGACTAGAGAAAATGCAAAATTTGGTGCTCAAAGGATAGTAACTGGTGATAGTTGTTGTTGACTGGCACTTATAGTAGGAACCAATCTTGGAATCCTCGTAAGATTCTACCAGAGAATATTTTTCAGGAATATAACAGTTAAGCTGTGACATAACAAATGGGTAGGTCTCATGATCATGCATTGCCTTTGTTTGTTTGTTCCGCAGCATGATACCATTCCCTTCTCAATTCTATTATCTAAGGGGAAAATGTGATCAATGCTTTAACATTTACAAGAACTACAATGTTTCAAATTGGGTAGACAAAAGTGGCTCCTTAAACACAAAAACAACTTAACGCAAGTTATAATCTTTTATTGCAACCTGTAGTACTATTCAAAGTCCAAAGACAGCCTGAACTATGTAATCCCAGAAAATGCTCTGTACATATTGACTTGCTTCGATTACATAAAATTTTGCCATCGTGTGAACTCTTCAACACACAATATGACTCATAGAGTCATGCGATATATTGGAGCGTAATACACATGCGTTAAACCTGAACAAGCCAAAATATAGAAGAGACTAACAAATGGCATTTAAAAGCCAAATCAACTTCAAATTCCAGTTCAAGATCAACTAAAAGATCACAATTACCAATCAAACAAAATATATATATATAGAAAGAAAAAACGAATACCAGGAACAATCTTTTCTGCATTTCTTACCATTACTGGATGTGCAGACTCGAAGTAATATCTCTTAGTTGCTTCAGAAACATCAAGCACGCCACCTGACCAACAACAAGAATCATTATGTCCCTCCACCAAGATCATTATAATAATGACAAACATGAAAAACAATACATAACCCACGCCCGATTACACAGACACTGACATGCACATAGAACTCTGCTTTAACTAAGTGAAGACATATTCAGTCAATCATCACCATAGTACTGTACTGGTCTACAACCAAAGCCCATAATTTGAAGAATCATTCTACTCAAAGAAGAGCTAGACCAAGAACTATCCGACGCATAACTTGGTCAAAAGCAGTAATCCAAAACAGCTCCACACTTCAGCCTATACAAAATCAACTCACAGAAACAAAAACCAGCAGCACTCATCTACTCTCCAAAACACACTCCTACATACACGTACCGGACTGAACACATTCAAGAACGTAATCAATGCTGATAGCATCGAAGTCGATGTTGGAAAAGGGGGTAATAGGTCCCGCCGGGGTTGTAATCTTCCCGATAAGGCCGGATGACATCAGGAACTCCAGTAGCTTCCGGCGATCGCTGCGGTACCTCCGCAACAGAGGATTCGAGAACTCCATTCAAAGACTCTTGGGCATAGAAGATGAGAAAGGTCTTCGGTGTGAACAATGAAACAAGAAACGAGGATTATTATGGGACAAAAAAGAGTGTTTTTTCGAGGAGCGCGAAAAGCCGACGCCCGACGGCATAAAGTCTTTCCTTTCACAGTCTTTACCTTCCACTTTTGTTCGGTGCTGTTGGGCCTTTGTCTGGAGAAGTATTGGGTTGAGGCCCGTGTCAAATCTATGGGCCTGGGCCCATTATGCCTTATGGTTTTTTCTTTTTTAAGCTCGATTCGACCAATATATCAATTTGACTAGACAAACACTTATATAAAGTGAGACAAATATCACATATTAAATGAAACTCATGACCTTAACTTATTTATGAGAAATTCAACTTTAACCCCAACTACTCAACCATTAAATTGTGAAATCAAACTAATTTTGTCAATTCAATTCCTTTTTGGACCAACTTTTTCCTTCAAAGTATAATCGCTGCACACCAATTTAATTGATGAAAATTTGTGAAAATCGGTGGAAAAAATGCTTAAAATGAACCTGGATAAAATTCTAGCTTGAATTTGATCGAACCTGAATCGATCATATAACAAATGTAATATAATTATCATATTGATGTACAGATTATGAAAAATGACCAATCACATAGCAAATGTTATACATTTACTTAGTGATTGATTTAATTTGACAAAACCTAATCCAAACAATAATTTTTCCTTAGAGCCTCCAATTTCCTCTAAATCGGCAAATCAATAAATTTTTACCGCCAATCGCTTAAGATTTAACAGCCACATGGTGATTCCATTAAAAAAACTAACTGTGGTATATATTTGTGATCGTTTGAAAGAACATGATTATGAGCATGCAAGATCTGGTTTGTGATCGTTTCAGCTTTCAAAGAACATGATACCGAATATGCAAAATCCGGTACACCACGGTACAGAAAAGGCAATTCGGTAAGCATTGAGCATTGGCATGTTTTAGGAAAAAATTTAGGCATTTTATTAAAATCCTCACAAAATAATCAACCACATAACAAGTATTCAAAACCATAGGAACTATTATTATATAGGTTTTGCAATAATACAGACAACAATGTGTGTATATGAATGATCCAAAAGCTACAACAATGTGTGTCTTCAACAACTTCTATATATCTCCTCTTTTACACACCTTAGGCATGTCCATAACTTACTTCATGGTTGCCCTGTGTTGGAGATTTCAGTCCATCGATCAGGCCCTTCTCGTCACACCGTTATTTTGAATCATTCGACAGTATTTTTCATCGACGGTGAGCGCTTCTCCTGCAAAACCGAGCACTAGGTGCTGTGATTCTGTGTCCAGAAACACAAGATTGTGTTGTCCAACATAGATTGGTTATGGGAATTTTTGTAATAAAGAACTCAGTCCTCCTTAAACATTGGAATGGAACTTTTAGAAAGCAACTTACCTTAGAATGTGTCTTTTATGGTTCAAAAGTCGGAACCTGGTCCATCGGAGCATGGAAAGCTCGAAATACTGTCCTATCAAGAACACCTCTGTAAGGATCTTCCTTTCTCTTCTGAAGCAGGTACGACATACTTGTCTCGACGCCGGACTTTATCTGCAAGTAGACTTTTCTTGCTGCTTCTCTGTCCTTCAACATCTCTTCTAGTCCCTTTGTCTGAATTGGCTTCCCAAACAGGTAGTATAAACGGCCCGGAATCTTTGGAAGAAGTCCCGGAAGATATAAAGCTTGGTTGGCAACCTCACCGCTCATTCCAGCCCTACGACCAGATACACATTTGATGAAACAAAATGCATGTCGAACAAATATTAAGACAATAACGAAGGTTTTGAGTTTAGGTGGTTTACCTGACATTAAAAGCTTCATATTTCTTGTTGTCGCTTCTTATCCGGTCGCCCCAAACAGGGATTTTCATGAGGTCGTCATAGTCTAGAATTAACTGAGTAAATTAAGAATGTAAGGACATGGATGACTGTAAGTTAATAAATAAGTACCTTCTTTATGACAAGGAGGGATCAGACTACATTGCAAGAAAGCATAAAACCAATTCACTATCAGCCATGAGCAAGTTTGTCTGATATTTTGAAAAATGCTACCTCGACTAGGTCGTCCTCTCCGATAACTCCGAATGGGACAATTGTTGCCCCAAATCTTGCAGCCATCCTGACAAACTCCGGCTGGTCAGGCCAAAATAACTTATACTCTTCACCCTGACAACATAACTTCAAAAGGTTAGTACTATTTCAAGAAACACAGAATTCTGACAGCTATTTCATCGTCATCCACAAACCTTCCTGTGCAAAGCCTCACGAGCACCACCGGGATAAAGCAGCACGTGAGATTTTGTCTTTAACAACTTGAAAAGGTTACTTGCGCTTACGGGCACCGCGCCATACACCCTTAGATAGTCGGGCAAAGAAAATTCCTCATTTTCTCTTTCGACAAGATGTGAAAACAATGTCGGGTGTGCTATACCGCGGACCATGACGTTCTTCACTCGCAGAAATTCTTCGACTAATGGACTGAGTTCTAAACCCATAAGCATGTGGTAGCCAACTAGCAAGACGGGACCTTCATCTGGCACACCTGATAGGCCCCTCACTATCTTACCGTCTTCCGTAGTCGAAAACATCGCCGGACCGGCGTAGTTGCGGAACCATCTGTGTTGGGTTACACTCGGTATCAGCCTCGAGAAATTGTGACAAGTTAACTTGGTAACATTTTCACTTCGCTAAGAACAATATGAAATATATATTTGAATCTATAACAAAACCATGTCCCGACCGAACAAAAAGCCTAAAAGATGTTTCACTATTTATAAACTGAAAATATATGACGAGAAGAACATTATGAAAATCTAGGGACGAAGAGTTATGTTTGATTACCCATTTCTCTCGACTGCTTGCTCAAACTCAGACATACTAAGAGGTACAAAGTCCATGACGTAATCATGGTTTCTTGTACGACGGTAGGTGTTAGTACCTTTAATAATAGTCAACAGATTAACGCTATCCTCCTGCATTAATGAGAATTTGCCATGGGTCAATAAGTTTGAGGTACTACATACAACTGCAAAATAATCAAACAGTAGTTGTGTCTTCAGCCTTCCTTGGAGCAAACAAATGGTTCAAGGTTTACAACAGTCTTATATATTGCTGAAAGAACTAGGACAACATCCTCACCTACCAATAATATTGTATGGCCGTTGTCTTTGAAGTACCGAACTTTGCAATTCTGTAACCTTCTCCTAAGCATCCGAGCCTCATCTCGACTGGGAAGCATGTTGTCCTTGCCACTGAGGCATAAATGCAACATTGTTATCACAAAACAAAATACTGAAAAGAATAGACAAACAGAGATAGGGAAGAAACCTAGCGAGGACGAGTACTTCAGCTTTAACGGCATGCAGACGAGACTTAGCGTAAGCAGCGGCAGTTTTCAGCAGCTTCAATTTCCAAAGCAGGGTTTCTTTGGGTATGATATCAGACAAGCCCTATCCATATTCCAGTGAAAGAGTTAGTACTTTTGACTCCATGTGAATTCTATAATTCAAAGACAGCTGCACCGCTGTCATCCCTTTTGTTGTTGATGACTTAGAATATCGAGAAAAATCTAAGTGGAGATAGTTTTATACAGTCTGTTGGATAAATTATAGATAAAAACTAAAAATCAAGAGCGATGCAAGAACGGGCTTACAGAAAGACGAGGCAACAGAGAAGTAAGGTTGGCAGCTAACTGTTCAAAATATCGCGAAGGAGGCAGCATTCTGTTTATGTCTACTGTAGCCATCTTCATCGGATCACCTGGTTTTGCAAAGGTCGAATGTTTATAAAATGTTTGCAAGAAGCAAATAGGCTCAGAGTGCTATGGCTCAGAATGGTAGAAAGGAGCCATGTATTACTTTATAAGATCGTAGAAATTTGAAAAAAGGTTGGCCTTACAACAACGCACAATCGCCGTCACAGAAACACATAGAATGTTCTTTAGTAATTTTTGGATTATAGACGACACAAGTTTTTTTTTAAAACATTAACTTGGATGTGCTGACTTGAATTAACTATTCATGCAAGCACTTGACTCGTAAAAGAAGTGAGTATGTACCCATAACAAAGCTTAGGAGATAAGGAACTGTGGTATGAAGTTCGTCAGGCATCGCCTCCAACAAAGGAAAAAAAGGCTGCAGTTGTGACCTGCCAAATGAAGTTGCTGAAAGAATGAATAATCAGTGAAATTTCCCCGACCGTCAACTGAAGGCGTCACTAGAGACACCTCAAGAAATTAGAACAAGTTACTCGACATGTTTCTGAAGGCAGACCTGGATTGGCTAATATAACTACAAGGTCAATTTTGGGGTTACGAGCCGCGACTGCAAGTGCCAAACATCCACCGAATGAATCTCCGACTAGATAAATGGGTTTATTTCGGGACGAAGAGTGCTCAGCCCTCACAGTTTCTTCGACCCATTCAACCAACTCTGAAATTTATGAAACAAATAATATCACATGTACAAGAGTGAAAATACAAGGAATATTCTGCGTATCAAATCCATGGCATAAAACTCTTTTTCACAAAAGTTAGCAGCACGTTTGGAGAAGCAAGAATTTGAAACTTTTGAAGGCAATTAAAAGTCAAGACCTTCAAAGGGCATCCGATCCTGCACCGGGATATGCATGCACCACACATCAAACACCCTGAGATGCAAGAAAAACACTTATGTAATACGTTACTGTGATAAACAAATGCAATAGCATACAGCTAACTATGTGATTGATTATATATGTATTCAGATTTGGATCATGAACCACTCCGATCATTATAAGCTCTCCCGTTTCAAAAGAATCAAAAAAATTATCACAAAAAACAGCAACAACTTCTCTTTGTGAACAATCAAGACAATTGTAAGTTAACAACTCATGTACTATTTCTTCCATTTTCAACTCCAACAACAAAGCCAGTTGCCTTTCATCGGCATCCACTCGAGACAGCTCTGAACCGAACCAAACATACATATAGTTAACATTCCTGATGATCTTAGTAAGACTTACTTTCCAAGAGACTTATGGTGCAGAATAAGGCCAAGTCCAAGACCATCCATTCCTGCATGACCACCCAGACTTAACTACATAAGTAAACACCTTTCAGTTCAAAAACAACAATACCATCACACACAATTACACTAATTCAATAAGAAACCGACGAATATCAGCTAAGCATCAATCAAATTTTACCAGGCAAGAAAAGAAGAACAGGTGAATCCCTCAAATGAGGGCCACATGAGATTGGGGTGAACCACCGGGGGCGGGCCGCCGTCCGGCTTAATTATATCCTTAGCATAATCAAGATAATCTTTCACAGTTTCACTCCCATATCCATCATCCCACAAAGGTCCCAACTTTTCCTGCTCAAAATCCACCTCCTGTCTCTCAACACCTGAGCTCAAATGCCCATTTCCTGAATCAAGAACAGCCCTTTTCCTCTCCTCCTTCACTCCATTCACTGCCCCATTTACTGTCACAGAATCGGAAGACAAAGCAGCAGTGGAACTCGAATCCCTGCTGCCCGAACACCTAATCTGATATCTAGAGTGAACCCTTTTCTCTAAACTCAAACCAAAATACGAGGGCGGCGGTGATAGCCCAAGAGTCTTGACAGCTGAAGCCATGGAAAGAACCCGTCTGAGAAATGAACTTCAGACAAATGGGCTCTCCGGATACTAACTCTTTATACCCTCAGTTCTGCTCTTTTCCGACCCAGAAATCTGGAAAAGAACAACTGAGAAAAGAACAAGAAGAGGAGTACTATAATTGGAGAGGTGAAAATTCTGCAAGCCACATGATAATTGTGTGTGTGGTGTGTGAGTTTCGTGTCAGTGCATATGAACAGGAGAAATACTGCAGCTACGCTGAAAGGCCAGCCCACATTAACAACCACAAACCGCCATGGGAGGAAACGAACAAAAAACTGCCTGAAAGTGACAAAAGGATTTGCAAGAAATGGAGAAAGCCCGAAATATTTAATTTTTGTTTTTTTTTTTTTTTTTATAATTGGAGAAATATGAGGAGTCTTGTTTTATAATAGCACGATCAGGACACGTGATCTTGCTTTCAATTATTGATAAAGAAGAACAGTCACTCAATTAAGTTGGAATTTGGAACTGATGATGTCTTCAGTTATTACAGAACGAGGAAGTCACTGGACTGTACTAGATTTTAGAGATGAACTTGATTTAAATGGAGTTTAGATATTGAAATCTATTTATTAATAAAATATTGCATGTTCTGCAAAATTTAACTACAGTATCAATTCAATTAATATATAAATATATTAAAATTATTTAAAAAATATATAATAATTCATATAAAATGAAATAAATATTTACACGTTTAATGAAAACCATAACAAATTAATACAAAATAGTTTCTGAAAAGATAGATATCTACTTTAGAGTATATATGTTGGGGAGATGGTAACGTGTGAGTGGATGTTGTGTGACGTTACCACATGTAGTAATAAAGAATCTTGAAGTTTACTAAAAAATAATCGGGATAAATGTGTTTTTTTCTTCAAATATAATTATTGATGTGATTTTAGCTATAAAATAATTTAAGATTATAATTTTTGTCCTCAAATTTTAACTTCTTTGCCACTTTTAATCATTCTATTAGCTTTTCTAATCAATTGAACGGAAATTTCATTGAAATGAAAAAAAAATATTATTTTTCTTACATTTTATGGTATTTTTCAAGCTGTAATCCAATGCACCTATTATTTTATTTTTCTTCAAATTTAAAAAAAATAAACTAAAAAAAATTAAGCAATATATTTTCTAAATAGTGTATATAAAAAATTTAGCAATAAATTTTAGAAAATTTTGTTGCTTGAATTTATTTTTTTATTTATTCTCTTTTGAAATTTAAAAAAATAATGCATTTAATTACAATTTAAAAAATATCACAAAAAAAAATTACTTTAAATAAATTTTTCGTTAAATTTAACAAAAAAGTGAACAGATTTTAAATCCAAGTTAAATGCAGGAATCTTTCAGTTGATTCTACTGACCCATATTTTGTCCTAACTTAATTATAGGTTACCAAACACTTTGTCTTTTACTACACACGCATACACTCCAATAATGCCACGTGGAAAATTATAGTCCACATCGAATTTAAACTATAATAAATTATAATTACTTTTTATAAGATTCGACATAATTATAAATATCTAAAAAATAAAATACTCATAATTTAGCATTTGTATGACAACTAGCACATTTCTTTAATATCCGTATGTTTCCATTCAATTTTGTGGTGAATGGTTCAAAATATATTTTTTTTATTTAAATAATTTTTTTTAAAATAAAATAAAAATATTCCTTATAGATTATTTGTTTTACCCACCTCAATTTTTATATACTTTTTCAAATATTTTATTTATTAAAAAAAAGTTAAAGTAGTAATATTCACCTCACCGTTTAGCGGTTACATAATTATTTTTAATTTTAGAGAGGTATTTGTAATTATGTTAAATATTAGGGGAGGTAGTTGTAATTTTACCATTTAATAATTATATAACAAGTGCAGTACACTTATAGTCTAATTTGTGTATAGTTCATGCAAAATGACCAAGTACATAGCCAACACGTCACATTTATTCTGTAATTAATTTGATTCGGGTAAACCTGATTGCATAAAAATATTCCGTTTAATGAAATTCGAATTCAAAGCCTCAACTAATAAAAGTTATTTTCTTTCTTTTATTATCACTCTCCCTTTTTCTTCGGCCCCGTCTTTGTGGATAGTGGTATTTATAGAGCCTTTCGAAAATTTGTAGTAATGGCCTTCTCGAAAGACGTTCTAATAATCTTTACAATATTTATTTCGAATGTCTCGATTGTGGGTGTCCATAGTGAATCTTCACGAACGGTAGGACGCCCTCGTAACAATTTTTCGTGAAATATTTTTTCATGTTACAGTGTGCTTACAATATTCATCTCTGTACTATCATTCTTTTTTTTTTTTTAATCTTTTGTGAACATAAACCGATGATTTAGATACCGATACATCAAAATTTTATTATTTCAAAAATACCCTTCATTTGATAAGATAATTAATTTATTTAATATTTCAAAACTTACATCAAGTAAATTTATTTTAATTTTTATTATATCATGTAGATTTATATATACTTTACTGTTATTTATAATATACTTAAAAATACAAAAATATTATTTATTATATATATCCAAAATAACATACCACGATAACTGGTGTATTAAAATACTAACTTGCCTAGGAAAACATCACCATTTAGTATCTTACATCCTTTTCGCATGAATTATACAGATTTCATGTCTTTTTTTTTTTTTTTAATAAAATAATTTAGTTTCTCCAAGATTCGTGGAAACTTATGGAATTGCCTCGAAATTTTTTTATTTATTGGCCAGATCATGGATTAGGTTTTTTTTATTTTTTCAAGTGTCTTAATCATTAGTGTCCATGATGTTAACTTCTTATAAAATATATATATACTAGATGAAGTATTCTACTGATGTATATTTTCTACTTGTAGTGATACAATTTTAAAAGTTATTTCAAGCTAGCAAAAAATCCCCCCCCCCCCCCCCCCCAGAGGAAAAATATTAACAAATTATTCCCCGTATTTTGGAGATTGAAGCAAAGTATCGCTTATCAATGATTTAAATATGAGGTAATTTGCTATATTTTATTTGTTGAAATAAGAGTGATAAATTATTATTAATTGAAATATATTGATTATTGATGTGTATGTTAGTAAAAAATATTTATTTCTAAAAACAAAAGAGTAATTTTTATATAGGCAAAATTTTACTTTTGGTCCCACTAGATATGGTCATTATCACTTTTGGTTCCGAGCTTTACGGGCTTAACACTTTTGATCCCAAAATCCTAATTTTTTAACACAATTGGTCCTGTTCCGTTAGAATTAACGGAAAACGGCACGTGACTTGTCAACGGCTAATTTTATATTTTTTTAAATTTAAATCATTTTTTTATTAAAAACTTTTTAAACTTTTTAAAAATTTAATTATTCTTGGTTTAAGTTTAAGAATAAATATTTAATTTTTAATTAAATTTAATTTGAAAAAAATTAAAATTTTTAATATCTAGTTTTTTTTTTAAATCAATTATTATAAAAAAATTAAAATAGGGGACAACTTGGGGGGACGGCGACGCCGCGATTCCCTAAATTCTCTGGGCAACGCCGCCCAGAGCCTCAACTGGGGCAGCGTCGCCGTCGCTGGTGGTGGCGAGGGAGGGGGGGGGGGAGGGGAAGGGGAAGGGGGGTTGCTGGTGGTGGCGCGGGGAGGGGGCCAGCGCTAGGCAGCGTTGGGGTTGGGGAAGGGGGTAGGCAGCACGGGGGGGCGTTGTTTAGGGTAATTTATATTAAAATAAATAATAAATTAATACTTTTATTTTATATTTTATTAATTTATATTAAATATAATAATTTTATAATATTAAAATAAATATTTTTATAATTTATTAATTTAGTAAATTTAACCCTTAAATTTTTTAAAATTCAGCCGTTACGAAGAATTGATCAAATTTAGAGCTTTTATTCATTCAAAAAAGATCCAATAGTCAGTGAAATACGAAAAATATATAATAAGCAATAGCATAACGATCAGTTTGTAGAGGGATTTTCAATTTTTTTTTAAACAATAAGGGGTTTTTGCTGAATTTTTAAAATACAGAGGGATTTTATGCATTTAAGCCATCAATTTGTGACAATAGCATTCAATATTTGTAGAAGTTTGAGATGTTTGTGATAGTTTTTTGCCTATTTCTATCAAGATAAAAGTGAGGAGAAAAAAGATGAAAATGTTATGTAGTGTTTGTGGTTATTTACATATATAAATAGCAAAAAATATTTTTTGGCGCCTTTTTTCCCTAAAAAAAATTGACATTTGACTGACCGTTGACTAACATTGACTAACAGTTGACTAGCGTCACGTGCCGTTTTCCGTTAATTCTAACAGAACAGGACCAATTGTGTTAAAAAATTAGAATTTTGGGACCAAAAGTGTTGAGCCCATAAAGCTCGGGACCAAAAGTGAGAATGACCATATCTAGTGGGATAAAAAGTGAGATTTTGCCTTTTCATATATAAGTCATACAATAAGCTTATACACTATATCACACCACATAACTACAAACACCACTATAAATACGAAAAACATTATTTTTTTAATACAAGTCACTATTCACTTGATTTCACATTTCGTAGCATTTTTCTCCCAAAAACTCTTTCAACTTTTAACAATTCACCTGGTGCACTATTGTGCCGAGGGTAGAATTTCCATCTTACCTCTCAATTAAAATTACAACCACATCATTGGCGCCGTCTGTGGGAAACTTATACCCTGACATTGAGAATGCGAACCAGGTTCCGAGCTCACAATGTTCATGGGATGGACACCACCCAAGAAACGCAATTAATGGAGCAGGTCAACTTGTCTCATCTCCATTTTCGTTTCCGGATTCGTCCACGAAGAGATTTCGATCGGAGACCCTCCCAAGAATAAATTATTAATTTATTTAAGAAAGTATGTATTATATTTATGTATTTACGTAAATATTATATTTAAAGAAAAGAATGGTAAATAACAACGAGCTTACCAAGGTTTGAAAATGTCATTTGTTATTTGGTAAACTATAAATACCTTTATATTTGATAGTGGTTTAACAATAGTCAAATCCGTTATTTTTTATAAGATTTTCATTATTTTTTGTGGTAAACTGATCAAAATATCCTTATAAAATATAATTGGAATTCTACTTATTTTTTCTATGTGAAAATATTTTTACAATTTTTCAAATGTTTTAATCCATCTCATTTGGTGTTTTGTTACGAACTTTCAAATATTTTTTTCATAATGAAAAAAAAAATAGAAAGGCAAAATTGATAATAGAGGCCTTAATTTAATAATTATATAATTTATAAAATTTAAAAATATTTATAATTATGTTAAATTTAAAGGAGGGTCTATGATTATGATTAATTGATTCTAATTGGACAGATATACCCTCCGTAATCGACTTAAATACGATTTCGCCCAAATTGAGAAGGGCAAAACTCCCGCCTCTTTGCAATCAGCGAGGGGAAATCTTCTCAGTATCTCGTCAATGGCGTCTTCTTCGTCATCATCGGCGGCGGGACCAGAGATACCGTGGGTGGAGAAGTATCGGCCTACTAAGGTGGCGGATATTGTCGGCAACGAGGACGCTGTCGCCAGGCTTCAAGTCATTGCCCGGGATGGCAACATGCCCAACCTCATTTTAGCGGTAAGAATTTAGTCTTCCTTTTATTTCCTCCCCTTAAAAATTTCCTTAACTTACCTGGTTTAGAATGTTCCTTTAAGGTTTGAAATCATTGGAAAGTGTAGTGCAGAACTATGCGCCAAAAAGAGTAGGAGGAATTATTTTAGACTTCTGCGTGTCCGTGCTCTTTCTTATGCTCTAGCAATTGTACATCCTGATGTTGCTTTCTTTGCGAATTGTTGAGTTTTACAGTTATGTTGCTTCTCAGTATTATGTTTATAGTCTGCATAAATGTGAGTGGGGTCTAGTGGGGGTTAGGGTTGAAATTTGGATGTCTGATTTTGAATACTGCTTTTGGCTTTGGTTTCATATCAAATGGTGGCGGTTCAGTTACTGCATGGTAAATTGATGAGCCAAGAATTTAGTATACTGTTTAGTGCATTTTTTAAGTAAACCTAAACATATTATCGTGATTGTTATGTTGCGATTAATTTGAAATCAAATATTCTCCTGTTTTATTGAAGAATAACTATTAATATTGGCAGTATGCATTTTCACCTGGGAGATCCTAGGATCTATTATCTATAGATGCTTGGGCATGGTTTTTAAGCTAGAACCCAACACCAGATTTAGATTTCTGATCCGGCTCCTAATTTATGTTTTCTTATTGCATGAAACTTACGGAAGATGCCCCCTAAAGTGATTAGCATTTGAATTTTAGGAACTTTCTATGTCTGCATGTGCAGTACCATTTAAAGATAAAAATTATGACCAATTGGGTCTTTTATATGTTCTCTTTCTATGTTGTTCCTTAAGTTTAATGATTGAATTATTTAAATTGTTTTTACTGTATAGGTTTTGGTACTATGCTCATAATTGTATAATGAGCAAGTTCTTCATTGGATACCAAATTTCAGAGAATCCACTGTTTTTGGGTCCTAATGAGAAACTATTGTTCTCAATAAGTGCTCTTGAATTCTTTTTGCAGGGTCCTCCTGGAACTGGTAAAACTACTAGTATATTGGCGTTAGCTCATGAACTTCTAGGACCAAATTATAGAGAGGCTGTCTTAGAGCTAAATGCATCAGATGACCGGTAAGTGGAGCATTTTTTCACTCTGATTGGTGTCCAGCTGCTGTGGCTTTTCGTTGCATTTGTAACATTTTATTATGCTGCACTTCCTTGTTCAGGGGGATTGATGTTGTCAGAAACAAAATAAAGATGTTTGCTCAGAAGAAAGTCACATTGCCACCTGGAAGGCACAAAATAATAATTCTGGATGAAGCTGACAGGTGAGTGAGATAGCAATGCTGTTTCTCTCTAACTGCGAGCAATACATTTTTGGTTTTGACTTCTTTAACTCATTTTTATTTGCATTTAGTTGTAGTCTGGCTGCCTCACTTTGGCCATAGGCATATTTGTTGCAACATGGATGTGTAGCTCTAGACTTGATTTGAACTTCTTGTGCTTATACGTTGATTCTAAATTTTTTCATGTGTTGGTCTATGGGATGTAAATCAGTATGACATCTGGTGCTCAGCAAGCCTTGAGGAGAACTATGGAAATATATTCGAATTCCACACGTTTTGGACTCGCTTGTAACACATCTTCAAAGATTATTGAACCTATTCAAAGTAGATGCGCGCTTGTCCGGTTTACTAGATTATCTGATCAAGAGATCCTTGGACGTCTCATGGTGGTGGTCGCAGCAGAAAAGGTAAACCATTTTTTTTCTTTGAATGATGAAATTATCATGTTGTGTCATACTTTTTGGCTAATCTGTCGGAGCCAACATCCAAGTATCTTCACATTATATGTGTAACGAAGAGTTGCTTGAGTGGTTAAATTTTGAATCCTTCTGACATCAAGCCTCAAGCCAATCTCCATACTACAAATTGAAAAATTATGTGTATGTATCTTAATCTAGATTTTGTGTAGTGCCACTTTTGAACCAGTTTGTTGGCAAAGACCTGTTGGTTTTGCTTTGATCTTCTGGGATGCAGCAACTACAAACATATTGCTAGTTTCTATTCTATTGCATAGGCAGCCCCGCAGATATTTGCAAGATGCCATTTGATTTTCACTATTACTGTTTCGCTGTGACTTTTGATAAGAGGATTGACTTGTCCAGATTGGGATGATATAAGGTGTCATGTTTCCCTTTTTAATTGAGAAGATCAGTTGGACTTAATGGGCAAATTGAGATACTTGGTAGCGGTGTAGGTACCTTATGTTCCAGAAGGTCTTGAAGCAATTATTTTCACTGCCGATGGTGATATGCGGCAGGCATTGAACAACTTGCAAGCGACAAACAGTGGGTTCGGTTTTGTCAATCAAGAAAATGTTTTCAAGGTCACCATGCTTGAACATAATCACCTTCTTAGTGTTAATTTCAAAACCAAACGTAGTAATCATAATATTTGATTGGTGGCCAGGTTTGTGATCAGCCTCATCCCTTGCATGTGAAGAACGTGGTGCGCCAAATACTTGAGGGGAAATTCGATGATGCATGTGCTGGGCTGAAGCAGCTTTATAATATGGGCTATTCTCCTACTGATATAATCACTACCTTTTTCCGTATTATAAAGAACTATGATATGCCTGAGTATCTAAAGTTGGAATTCATGAAGGTTTGTCCTTGCTCTCAATGCCAGTTTTGATTTCTATTCCCACAGTCCTTCACCGCGCATCACTTGGTTTTACAGGAAACTGGATTCGCCCACATGAGGATTTGTGATGGCGTCGGTTCTTATCTCCAGATGTGTGGTTTGTTGGCAAAACTTGCAATGGTACGAGAAACAGCCAAAGCAGCTTAGTTAACTGGCAAATGTAATACAACATTTTCAGCCCTTTCTGCCCTACTAGCTTCTGTTGGATATGCCTAGTTTATAGTCTACCTGCTGAGATGTTAGTTCCGAGTACTCGCTACACTCTGGCGACTACTCATCGATCTATTCCAACAAAATGAATTGCGAATGCTTATATGTAATTGAAGTATTGAGAAGATCTTGCAGTGCCCTTCTGACATTATATTCTACAATATGACATTTCATAAAAACATTACAATTTATTCCACCCATAATACTGTGATAAGTGTAGTTTATGCACCTTGTCTCGAGTTTGACCACAAGTTGCACAAGGGTCAAAACCAAAAACTGAATCCATTTTAATTCTTCTTGAAAGGAAAGTAAACATGCTCAACAAAAGCACACCAATAGTGTTCCTTTGTTTATAAAATTAGATGGGGTGGTTCTAAATAATTTTAATTTTTATTTATAAACCATAATGATTAACTATTTCATACTTGGCTTGGATTTCTACACCTTCAAAATCTTTAAAAATAAAAATTAATCATCATTCATACTAAATATTCCCATTCGGATCTTGGGTTAAATTTTCAATTAGCTTGGTTATTAATTTAATTAAGCTCAAACAAACTTTAATTGCATTAAATACAAGCCAAGCTTGAATAATTTGATATTTTTTAATATATTTTAGCATTTTATACTAATTGAACCGATTCCGAAATCTTATTGAGCAGAAAAAACTCTTCAAGTTTGACTTGTTAACTTTAATTAATTGAATTAAAATGAGTTTTAACCCATCAATTTCTATCTAGTAGTTTGATTTATTTTTTACCCACTGTATGTTGGGCCGGATCCAAGTAGCACTACTTCTGATAATAGAAATTGCTTTAATGGGCCCAGTAACAGAAACATGGGTTTGAAAACCCTTGGAGAAAAGGTCCAACAGCGGTACTACGTCGTATCACTTGAGACAGCAGTGTTATATTTGCTGGGGCTTTAGGGTTTCGTCTACAGCAGAGAAGAAGAAGAAGGAAGCGGCGACCTCAGACAGATTCACAACCATGGTTCTCAAGTAACTTCCTCACTCTCTTTCACACAAACACACACACTCACCTGATGTGTTCATATGTGAAAATCATATTGTTTAATGATGTAACATTGTAATTTGAGTTTGAATCTTCTGGTTGTCTTATTTCTTCTTGTACTTGAAGATCAATTTGGATGTTCTGAAATCTTTAGATTTTGATAGAAATGCTGTTTGTCATTGTACGGCTTTTTTATTTAGTTTCTTGATGTATATCTGGTTGTGGTTTTATGAAAATGAGTTGTGTTATTATCGGTTGCTAAGCGATTGGATGCTTGTTGAGCTTCTATTGGTTTCCCTATTTTTGATTTTGTCTTAAAGGGTTTGTATGATTGAGGCATATGCGTCATTAGGCTTGTATCTCAGTTTCTTTACTGCTCATGTATGAATTGTTCTTGCGTTTCATTTGAATACACGTACGTTCCTGAAAGAAACCTTGTGTTTGATGAGAGAGGTATTACCAGTAACTTTATAGGTTGCTGGGACTGTTATGATTTCTGCTTACCGTATGTAGGAATTTTGGAAATTGATTCTATACTTTTGCTGATTCGGTAATGTACATTTGTTGAAGGTATTGTTTTTCGTGATCTTTCATGTACTGAGAGACTGCATTTGTTATATCCATTTGTTTTATTCACTTCAGTGTGATATTTGATTTAATTTCATCTTGAATATGCATTTGGTCCAATTATTTACTAACTATTGATAATGGGTTATCAGGACAGAGCTTTGCCGTTTTAGTGGTGCCAAGATATACCCTGGAAAGGGCATCAGATTTATTCGCTCAGACTCGCAGGTGGGTTAAAGGGAGGGGTCTTTCAATGCAGTTATATGTATAGTTATTTTGCAAATTGAGGTTCCTTTCGCAGAATTATGTATTGTTTGGGCTTTTGTGCTTTGACACCTTTATCAGTTCTTTGGAATTGGTATGAGAAGTTTTTTGTTCGCTCTTTACACCCATCCCTCTGAGGTTGTTTCTTGTGCATTTTAGGTTTTCCTCTTTGCTAACTCAAAATGCAAGAGGTATTTCCACAACCGCCTGAGGCCTGCAAAGCTTACTTGGACTGCTATGTACCGGAAACAACATAAGAAGGTATCTTTGTTTCTTTGTTTAGTCTTTGGACATATTGGAACTCTTCATAGGTCACCTTTAACTGTAAGGATTCTATGACTCGTTCATAGGATATTGCTGCTGAAGCTGTGAAGAAGAGGCGTAGAACCACCAAGAAGCCATACTCAAGGTCCATTGTTGGTGCCACTTTGGAAGTTATTCAGAAGAGAAGAGCTGAGAAGCCCGAAGTCCGTGACGCTGCACGTGAAGCTGCCTTACGGTATGTTTTGGAGTAAAAATGCTGAAAGATAGCATGCCTACAAACGTTTTTCGGGTGTGTCTTGTATAACATTTGCATTTAGAGCCACATTTTGTGACCTTTAGTTTCTTATCTCAGTGAAATCAAGGAGAGAATCAAGAAAACCAAGGATGAGAAGAAAGCTAAGAAGGCGGAGACGATGTCCAAGCAGAAGACTAGCAAGGGTAGTCAACCCAAGGGCGCTATGCCTAAGGGTCCTAAGATTGGAGGCGGTGGTGGCAAGCGTTAAATGTCTTTGTCATCTCATCTCACTTTTTGTCTCAACTTCTCTCTATCAAGCATATTGGAATGGATATCCATCTATTCCATTAGTTTTTTGTACTGAATCGGAGCTATTGTTTTTTGTTCTTGAGAATTAGCCTGTAAGGCTGTTAGACATGGGTTTTTATCTTTATAGAAATAGCTTGTGTTCTCTCATATTTACAATCAATCCTTGCAGTTCTTGACTCTCTTAGTTGCTTCCTCCTATCTCTTCCCAAGATATTATAGTCTTTCACCTCCTTTGAGATGTTTCTTTCCTTAAAGCTTCTTGTAAATTTGTTCTCCGAAGTTCTATCAACACACTATAAATTGAATTAATTTTTAATCGGATCAAACATTTCTTGTGAGGTTCGAGTTTTTTATGTCAGGTAGAAGACCTTGATCATTAACTTTCCACGTGCTAAAAATCTTTGATTGGGCGTAATTCCTCTTTCTGACATAAGGGTGCTTATATGATTACATCAATGTTTGAATAAATTGAACAATTGAGTAATAAATGATTTAATCAATACATTAAGATATGAAATAACAAATCACAATAAAAAATTTACATAAAAGTGAGACAAACATTTATATATCTAGTGGAACTTGAACTCATAATCTTAACTTTAAGTCTTCAACCTTAGCCAGTTTAAGAGATAATTGGTTCAGGCACAATCTTCTTTTTTTTTTAAGTAAGAGCTATAAATTATTATTAATTGAAATAATCGATTATAAGTACAATTGAAATTTAAACTCATAATCTCTAAAATTATGAGGCCTCAACTTTTCCATTTAAATTGGCGTGGTCAGCTGTACGGGCACAATCCTTGGCTACTGACAATTGTTAGAATCAATTGTCCATTTATAAAGTTGTATTGTATCTGCTCATGCATGTCAAATTAAGAATATTATGACCCTTTAATTAAATTTGGAATCAAATACCAGAGGCATATCATTAGCAGAAAATTCAAACTCTATCAGAAAGTTGATACGACATTCCCAAATCAGTGGGTAGACTCCACTACCCTAATTTTATTATTAGTTGATGAGCCCTAATTTCAGTGGTGGATAAAGTTTTTGTCATTGGAATTGATTGAATGTTTAGGTGTTGGGTTTAACATTAATCATTGATGTTGGCACTGATTTATTGCTTAGTTTTCCCACAACTAAGGTAATTTGTATATCTAACAACGATTGGTCATTTCATCCATTTGCAATGGTTGGGATTTCTTTTTTCTTGATGCCAGCAATCATAATTATATTAATATTTTAATACAAGTTGAGCAATTTAGAATGTTGTAATAATAGTATATTGATTGATTTAAAATTATTGATATATTTTTAAAACAAAAATAAAATAAAATTAAACCACTAGATATATATAATTACCATATTTTTATATATAAAGAATATATAAAAATGATGAAATAAATGAAAAATAGTAAGAATTTGAATGTATTAAATAATATAAGGTGGACACTTCAAAATGTCTCTTGTGGTTTTTCTATATATATTTTTAAAAAAAATAACAATGATGAATTATTATTAATTAAAATAAGCAATTACTAAATAATAAAAACTATTACAACAGTCGTACACTGATTAATAATATTGATACATACAATTACAATAGAAACAACATAACTATTATTCAATAGACATAATATCCACATATCAAGTGGGGTTCGAACCCTTCGAGTAAGACTTTATTGCCTTTTTTATACGTACTTTTGTTCTCTATATTATATATCAAATATTGTACTCATTTACCTTCGTTAAATAGAAAAAGTCAATCAAATAAAATTATGGAATCATAATTTCATCTAAAAATGTTTTATTATTTCTATTTTTCATATATTTTACACATACACCACATATGGCACGCACACAGGTTCAATCGTTCTGCATATTACACCAATATGTATATACATGTATATATTAGAGAAATATTAATTATATAATCACATTAATATTTCGACGAAAGTTAAGCAATTACACAATATATGAATTTGAATACATCAGTATAAGGGATAGTTACACCACCATTTCCTGAGATTTTGTCTAAGTATATGTAAATTATATGAGGTTCAATAAATTATATTTAGTATCCCTAACATTTGATTCCACGTTAACAAATAGATCAATTCGTTAGTCAAAATTAACTAATATAAAAAAAAGAGAAATTGAATATAAATTTATATTTACGCCAATTGACTTATTGCACGTCAAAATTTTTTTCTTTTACCAAACTACTATTATAAGGGCGAAAATATACCCCCTCATATGTATCAATATATAAAGATGCATAAGGATAATTTGATCAGAGAAAAGCTAACCCAAAAAATAAAATCAAGTTTAGACGAGACCTAGACCGTCATAACTTTCTTGAGGTTCGTACATGCATTGATCCAGTTGAAGAAACCCTGCATCAGAGCGACTATTCCGTATAACTCATCTTACTGCGAGGCCCGGGTTCTAAGTGCTCGACTCCACAAAAAACTTTATTTTATCAAAAATAAATATAAATTTTTATTTATTTATTTTTTTAATATCAATAAATTCAATAATTTTTTATTAATAAAAAAATTATTTATTAAATATAATTTTTTAAATTCAGAGCAATTTATAATTATATCAAATATTAAAAAATAACATGTTATAATAAAGAGGTATAGGGTGGGGGCTTGGGAGTGGGATAGTATGAAAGACAGAGAGACAATTGGGCAGGCCAATTAATTAGCTGTCACTCTTCAAAATCAAACTCTCCAATTCCCACTTCCGCTTATTTTCCGCGTCTCTTTCTTCATCTTGTTTTTATGTGCATATAATAAATATTTTTTTATATTTTAAAATATATTATAAATAAAAATAAAATATATAAATCAGTACATTATATAATAAAAAGAAATAAAATAATAATAAATTTTCACTTAATTTAAATTTTGAAAATTTGAATAAATTATTTATTTTATCATGAAAGGCATTTTTCACTTCACAAAAAATTAATGTAACGGTGTCATTAACTGCGGTTTGTGAGTGTGGAAGGATTTTTTTTTTATATTAGTATAGATATAGATACTAATAAGAAAAATATTTCAAAATTAAAGGATTGTGAATTCAAATTTTACGAATGTGATTGTATATTTATTATTTCTTTTTTATCTAATTTAAATATATTTATTATTTTGAATTATTGATATATCGAATTAAATTTTAAATTTAATGTATTGAATGACGTAATAAATAGCATAGTATATAAAAAAATAAAGTTGAAACATACTCTATACATTTATGTAAACCATTAATTTTTTATAACATTCATTTAATTGAAATATAAAAGGAAGGAAAATAAATATAAAATGAATTACTTTAAATGTGTATGAATAAAAATCTAGGGATAATTACGCTGACCTCCCTTGTTATTATAGTAATATACAAATCCCCCTCTTACTATGAAAATTACATAAACATACCTTGTTGGTTTATCACCATTACAAATTGGCCCATCGAATAGTCAAACTAACGGTTAATACTGATTTCAATCCAAATATTTATGCAACCTTCCTAGAAAAGGTTTTTGGTGGAAGATAAGAATATAGTCACAATCAATTTGCGTAAATTCATATTTTGCGGATCATAATAATTATTTATAATCTCCTTTTTAATAAATAGAATAGAAAATAAGAGTCGTGTGGGAGTGTTAGAATTAATGTGAAAACCACATTTCATTTCTTTTCATTTATTTCAGTACACGGAAACACGTCCACTTATAAATATATGAATTTAATCTATTTTTTTTGTTATTATTATTATTATTATTAATTATATTAATATTTATGTATTGATTGAACCGATATATATATTTTTTTTAGATAAGAGCGATGAACTATTATTAATTGAAATAAATCGATTACCAATACAATTATTTCTATCCACATCAATATCTAACAAAAATACTCAATAATACCTACTATTACAATAAATAATAATTCCTAGTATGTAGTAAACAAACCCCTGTTATACAACCGACAATATCTCACACACATGACGAGT
Source organism: Sesamum angolense (assembly GCA_034509725.1). Lineage (NCBI taxonomy): Eukaryota > Viridiplantae > Streptophyta > Magnoliopsida > Lamiales > Pedaliaceae > Sesamum > Sesamum angolense. The sequence goes on from JACGWL010000013.1 coordinate 5,169,816, forward strand.
TTGAATACATGACCTCTAAAATTATGGGGCCACAATTTAACTAATTAAGTTAGACCTTATGGACTTTGTTATTGTTTTTTATATTGTTTGAATCGATGTAATTTGTTAGTAATTTTTGAATCAATTTATTATTAAAAGAAGAAAAAGTTGGAATTTACACTCATAAATTAAACTAATGCAATCTTAAACAAGAATCACCTTTGACAATAAGCATCCCATCAAACTTCCATCTCTCTCTCTCTCTCTAAACTAAACAAATCTTAATAGATCATCCTGTCCTGAAACTCCAACAAGCCATTTAAATTGAAATCTCCAGCCCCACCTTCTTAAGCTCCCTGTTCTCTCAACCAAATTCTTGAATTCTCCTGAAGTTAATCTACCCTTTTGCACATACATACAGAAACATACAAGAGCTATACAAAGTGCTTACTTTGCATAGATAGTGTAAAGAATGGTGGGGAATGGAGATCTGGAGAGAGGCACAGCAACAAAGAACAGAAACCAGAGCTACCCACAGACTTATTATGCAGCAGGAGGGGGTAGAGTGTATGATATGGAGTATTCAGACAGCCAGTGGACTTCTTGGCTGGTACCCATGATTGTTGTGGCCAATGTTGCTATGTTTGTGGTGATCATGTTTGTTAACAATTGTCCCAAGAATCATGATGGGCTTCAAGGTGATTGTGTGGTTAAGTTTCTTGGGAGGCTCTCCTTTCAGCCCCTCAGGGAAAACCCTCTCTTTGGCCCCTCTTCTTCAACGTAAAGTTCCATTTTTGTTGCCTCTTTCATTCATTGCTGATTTCCTTAGATACCCATCTTTGTATTGATGTAATTTTTAAGTGGGTCATGATTTGTGGGCTTTTTGCAAGTTTATGTGTTTGATTGATGTGTGTAGAAATGTTCTTGCTATTTTGTCTGATTTGGGATTCTTGAGTTTGGGGTTGATTAAGGAGCTTTGTTTGCCCTTTTGTGTGCTCTGAGGATTGGTTGTGGGTGTTTTATATTCTGCAACTCATGAATTTCTTGTTTCTGGAAATGTTTTTCTATGCAAAGTTTGATAATTGGATTGTTCTCTATGAGCAACTTCTAATTTCCTATTTATGGTCTCAGCATCTTAATGCAAACCATCGGATACCTATGTTGGTGTTTTTCTGCAACTTATTGCTTTTCCTTATGTGGTCTTAGTAATTCAGTGCAATCTTGGATATTTCTGTTAGAATTGTATGTCTAGTTTGACTACCTTGTTGCTTGCAATTGGTTGGACTACAGAGTTTATGATAAGCAGCTCCCATTAGAGATATGGTCTTTTGCTACAAAAATCGAACTTCACTAGTTTGAGATGCTCTATTAAACAATGGGTTGGGTATTTGAACTCAACAACCACTTGCTTTGAGAAGATTCATGCGGACTGATATAATTAAGTTGTAGTTTTAACATTTTGATATTGACAATGTGTTCTGTGTAATTATTTCTAGTGATCTTGTTAGAGAGTATTCACTGTTACTTTATTGAAGTAATTAACGGGTGCATTACATGTCATCTTCATGCACAAGTTTAGGGCCTTTGGTAGTTTGGGCAGTTGAACTTTAAGTTTTTGCTATGCTATGAGTGCTTGAAATCACCTTAATAGTGAAAATGTGACGGAAGTTTGGATGTTAGTACCGACAATTGTAGAAAAAATGACAAAAATAATCAAGTGAGACTGCAATCTTTCCATAGGTCTTTGTAAAATTCTTGCTTATACCTTTTGATGAAACAATAAAAAGTTGCTTTTACTTTTCTTTACCATCCATCGGAAGGAATTTTGGAAATTCCATGGGGTGTGCGGTTGTTTGTTTGCATGGATGGCCTTGTAAGCTCTTAGGTTATCACTTAATCAAAACATTTGCTTGACAGTTGACACTCACATGACATTAAAGATTTCCATCTTTCTTATTAGAGAGAAATTCAATTACTCTTCTTTTGCAGACTGGAAAAATTGGGAGCACTTGAATGGAACAAAATAGTTCACCAGAACCAAGCATGGAGGCTCATAACTTGTATATGGCTGCATGCTGGTGTTATTCATTTACTTGCAAACATGCTGAGTTTGGTGTTTATTGGAATTCGTCTGGAGCAGCAATTTGGATTCAGTAAGCATCTTCGATATCTAATTTAAGCTACTTTGAAGCAAATTCAGCATCTGTTTATATATTTAAGATGCGTATGTATTGGCCGACTTTTTCAAGAATTCGTATATACGTATTATGTTACACTTGAATCTGAAATCCACTCTGTCAGAGCATTTAGTCCTTATCAGTCATCTACTTATAAATATTCCTTTCAGTTTTCATTCTCATCTCAACTGGTCTGAAATGTGTGATGCAGTACGAGTAGGGCTGGTTTACCTGTTGTCAGGAATTGGTGGGAGCATACTGTCTGCTCTATTTATTCACAGGAGTATATCTGTTGGAGCTTCTGGTGCTCTGTTTGGACTTCTTGGAGCGATGTTATCTGAGTTACTTACCAACTGGACAATTTATACAAACAAGGTAAATACTGCAACTACTGGTCTGTTCTAGTTCTTACACTTTCTATCAAGTGTATTGTCGCACTTAACCACAATGAAAAGGAAAACACCGTATTTGTACAGACAAAAGGGCAGAATGTTTTAGGCCAGTCACGGGTTCGAATAAACTTATCAATAATTCTTGTCTTCTCACCAGCTATATCTCGCACAAGCTTGTGAGATAACAAGATCCTTAACCTAGAATTATATTTTCTCACGTTCCGTTTCTGTGTTAGCGACATAAACTTCGATTGTCTTGGCCATCTTTCATTTGAAAATTTTCACTAATTATTATTTGTCTGGTTCTAATAGGCTGCAGCATTGTTTACCCTAGTGGTCATCATTGCAATTAACTTGGCTGTTGGAATTCTTCCGCATGTCGACAATTTTGCACATATTGGAGGGTTTTTGAGTGGTTTTCTTCTTGGCTTTATATTACTCATCCGGCCCCAATTTGGTTGGTTGGAACAACGAAATCGTCCCGCTGAGACTCGGCTGAAGTCCAAGTACACAGTATACCAATATGTTTTCTGGATCATTGCCAGCATTTTGTTGATTGTCGGGTAAGCTGTCCTATTTCTATGGTTCATATTTTCATATCACTGTGCAAAATACCATGGCATCCTAGTCAAACTTCAAACATAAGTGAAGCACACGATAGATTCAAAGGTATAATTTGCTATACAAACATGTGCTGCCAAGTCAACTCTAATCAGCTACTCCCGTTTTTAGCAAAGATTTCATAGTGCCGCATTTAAGTTCTAACAGGATTTCTCAATGTCAAAAACTGAATGTTTACCGTATTCCATCAAACTTTGCAGATTCACTGTGGGATTGGTGATGCTATTTAAGGGAGAAAATGGAAACGACAAATGTAGCTGGTGCCATTATCTAAGCTGTGTGCCTACATCAAGATGGAGCTGTAACAATTGATTCTGGTATCTCAGGAGTTCTGCTTTTTGATGTTTTTGGCATCCATATTGACTCTGACTATATTCTTTGCCATACTAGAATTCTTGTTGTTTATATGATGTATCCCATTGTACATGCTTAGTACCCGACATTGAAAAGGCTGTGCCTATCTTGTTGTATTTAACAGATCCAATTATTGTATTAACTCTGCACATCCTAATGCAAAACTATTCTTTTGTTGTAGTACAAGTTTGTTTTCCTAATACTGGATTGAAGCATGTCTTGGTTGAAGGTTCGTTTTTCTGATGTGGGCCTGAAACATTTCTTTGAGAAAATTCTTACTCAAACTACGTTGGCCGAACGAAACCAATTATAAATAAATGATTCAAATCCGACCAAACTTAATCTAGGTTAAATTTCCTGTTGTCCTTGTAGCTCTGGTCTTAGAACGTTGGAACATCCTATAAAATCACTTGAAACTCTCATGCTTTCCACTTCCATACCACGGGATAAAATAAAGTTTTACATGTAATTTAGCAACATCTAGAGAGTAATAAACATCCTATAAAATGGGTACCAGGATTAGATAGGAGTCGGTTCTTTGCAGTTACAAATTGCCAGTGCATTATTCTTGAAATCCAACGTTAACTCTGATCTACATGAAGATGAAACAATCATAGCATGCTGGGGTGAAGGTATTCTAACTTGCCACATTAGTAATTAGTGAACAACCAAGAGAAAATGCAAATCAAGTTTTTACTAATATCTGTGCCAATGACCGCCAGTAGGTCCAGCAAGATCGCCTCTAATGGGCATCCCAAGCCTGTCCAAGCGGCCAGATCCTGGATAAGCTTTGTTGGTAAAATTGGCATGCAATGCAGAAACCCTTTGGGCAGGCCTCGAATCAGCATATCCATGAACTGAGTATCTCTTCGTAGAACTCGATCTCTCGAACTGAGGACGTTGTTTTGGGGCACTGAGGGACCTCACCTTAGCTTTTGATGATTCAGTATAAGCCATATAGTTTGGATGATCGGAGTAACCACTAAGACAGCTTCTCGTTCCATCGCTCTTGGCAGGGGTAAATATTGCCCCCCTCTTAGAGCTTCCGCCTCTGGATGATGCTGATAAGAATGTGGGACTATTGTCGGCAGTGCAGAAAGCACTTTCATCGACGTCTTGTACAAACTTCAGAGGGCTCAAAGATTGAGCTTCACCGGATGATGGACTCAGAACTGATTGACGGGTCGTTGAGTCCTTTGATGTGGAAAAGCTTTGACAGTTCTGGTCTGAGCCCAGGCTAAGATGGGAAGAATAGAAGAGGCTCCTGCGTCTGGACATGGAGTTTGGATTCCCAGTATCCACTTCAAGAATCTTGTAACTTCTCTCATCTTCTGGGGGAAGAGTTCTGGTGAAAGATGCTTGTTCCAATCTTTCCCCCGTTCTGCTGTCCATCCAAATACGCTGTTTCTCTGGATCATAGTTCACACTGCCGGTTGATTTTGAACCATTTCTCTGCATTTAGCAATAACGTGTTATCAGGAATAAGCTACAATGATTAAGCAACCACATTCTTGGAGTAAGAAAAGAGTCCAGAACAAACCTCGAGCATCATCAAATGGTCATGCTTCATGCTCCTTGCCCGAACGACATGCTCAAATTTTTCAGGAGTTGCCGGCCCCTACAAGCTCATTTAGTAGTTTAGGCATCTATAATTGTATCAACCAACACAAAACATCCACTCTTATTCTCAAAGAGGAACAGGTAAAAAGAACATCCTTTTCCTCACTCTCAGTTCATGTTGCTCAAGGAGGACGAAAATTGTAATATTCAAACCAACATCAAGTTAGACGAAAGCCAAATTAATGCTATATTACAACATTCTCATTCTCGATTTCAGAAAAGAAGCTGAACACATCAATAACTTGAACTTGATCCAGCATTTCCCGCCTAAAAAATTCATACTATCTTTCCACCCGCTTATATACTTTTCGAGTGAGATAGCATGCTACTTTTTGCTAATAAAAGTATTTGACTACTATACTGAAGTCTGGACATAAGTAATTCAAGGATGGTCCCCTCTGCTAAACTAAACTTTCTGCCATGCCACTAACAATTCAAGTTCAAACAAATAGGAGGGAAGATGAATATATTTCTCACCAGGTAGTTGAACTGAGAGGACTTCGTGTTCGAATGTGGGGATTCAGAAACAAGAATTCGGCCTGTCCGAGCTCTCACTTGTGCTCGTAGAAGTGCCTGCAGCCGTTTTAGAACGTATGCAGTTTGCTTCCTCACAAGGTGACCTCTGACCAGTGCTTGAAGCTTGACCAATGCTTTCAGCGCCCGTAAAGCTCTTCTCGACTACAGATTTTAATATCGATAGATTAAACATAGGACATAAGAAGCTAAAATGCAAATTGCTAAATCATAAATAATGAACAACTTTCCACTAACAAAGTTCATCAAACAATGAAACTTCAGACCAAGATGACTGCCAAACAAGGGCATGATGGGGCCTCGAGCAGACAACCATGAAAAACTTTGAAACTTTCTTGGCGCCTCAAAGACTAGTGCAAAAAGTGTTGCATTATGCAAGACAGAGACATCTCAGCAAACCAGTACTATAAAAGTGAATAAAAAGTAGCCTAATAAGCAATGATGAATCTAAAGCCATAAATATAAAGCAACCTAACTCAGCCTACTTTCTATCCAAAATTAAAGATATCTTCTTGGACTTGAAGGTTACACCATCAGGTCTGCCAATGTTTACTTTTTGGCAGCAGCATGCAACTCTCCACCACAACTCCAAACTCAAAGAGCATCCATCACTTAGCCAATATAATAGCTATGCAGCTCATTGTGAAAAAATGAATCAAAATAGTTGGTGAAGGTGCATGGCACATTATGGCGCAAAGAGCAAGGAACATATTTGTATACATAAATTATATATTCATGTTTTAATATCTTTTAACATCAATATACACAAACAATTAGATATAAACATTAGAAATTAATTATTAATGATTAATCATAAAAAAAAAATATGTAACACAACTAGTAGCTGAAAATTACAGCTGCAGTGAAAATTAAATTGAAAATTTGTTAGGTACTTCAACCAAAAGAACCAAAGTGATTTGGCTCAAATCTTGCACTAGCAACTCCAAGAGGATGTTAGGAAAATTTGTGCCCGAATTTAGTGATCGGACCAATTCAATCACAGAGCAAACATATCACACTTGCGCTGTGATTGGTCACATTTCCTAAATTTTACACTAATAATATGACAAGTACAATATGATTGGTTTAAGTTTGGACAAACCGAGTCCAAACAAGAATTTTCCGAAGATGTTGTGTCATTAAAAATCGAGAAATAGAAATTCTTATCATACCCCACAAGAAATTGAAGAACTCAAGTGGACTAAGTCCAAGTCAAAGGATTATGAGACAGGTAGTGTGAAACATTGACTTAAAATAAATAGTACTACCACTACATACCTTAATAAAGTAGCACATTATATGTACTATAAATGAAATATTGCACCGACCCAGAACTACCATGTCGAGCATTGTGGACAAAACCATTAATAACAACATTATTTCAATCAATTAACAAGTACAACTTGGAGATCATTCCAAATTCCAACAGGTGCTTGAAAACTCCACCCCACCACACCAAATACTTAGCAGCAGGGAAATTAGTAGAGAGAGATTATTGCTAGTCCACACGGCTTCAACATAGCATTTGACCCCATCCCACATGAGAACTCACCGGCTAAGTGAACTACAATGGACCACATTATAACTCGTACAAATACATAGATACATATGCACACAGCATCCGTGTGTATAGAAAAATGTGCATTGACATCGTATTCTTGAGAAAAGAACATTACACAAAGAAATTTTCGCATAATAACACCAAACAGTTCACCTGTATCAATGAAAAGTGATAAACACGAAAACAGAAAAAAGAGAAGAAGAAGAAGAAGAACTCAAGAAACAGATAAGGAGGTGGCATAAAGACAAAATTGCCTATGTATAGTATATACGTTATGGGCCTATGGCCAGTACAACGGATTAGTTAAGGAAGTTCCAGCAAGCTGAAAACTGCGGAGAAATAACAAACCGGGATTGTTTGACTCAGCCCCCCCATGATTCACCATAGATGGAAATGGGAAAACCCACTTCGCCCTGAATCATCGATGTTTAGAAGTTGGAAAAATTGAATGAAAAGGAAGAGAAGAAGTGCATGAAACATGTTTGCAGGCAGATATGAACGAACCAGATAAGCACGAAAATGGGACTGAATCGTAACAGCGGCCCACTCCTCTCGGCTCCCGTAACCTGAGCCTCTTTGAGCAACACTTGCCGCGGCGGTGGCGTCTCCAACACTCCCTGCCACAGAAATATTCCGGCCGCTGCTTGTCAGCTGGACAACAGCAGCAGCAGCCTGAGCCGCGGCCACAGCAGCCTCAGCAACTGCAGCGGTGGCAGCAGCCACCGCGATGGCGTGCTTGCTGGCCTCATCATCGTTGTGGGCACCCAGAACGACGGCGTGCTGCGGAGGCCCGAGAGGATCCTTTCCCTTGTGGGACTTGGCAAAACTCCACTTCTTCTTGGGCGACGGTTTGTGATTGTGGGTTGGATCGATGCTCTTGAGGCCGAGGAGACTTCTGAACCACTTGTAGGCTTTGCCCATTCGCAACTTCGGCGATTTAGAGATGAAAATGGCTTGTAGTAGAAGATGAACAGAGCATCATGAGAGAGAGAGAGAGAGTGAGAGGGAAGCGAAAATGGTGGGGAGTTTTTAACTTTTAATAGGTGTAAGAGTGAAAGGTTTTTGTTTTTATTATTAGGTGTACTAAATTTGGGATTAGCGAAACCATTAATTAATAATTATAATAATTAGTATTAAATTAGTTACTAGTAAATATTAATTACCATATTTACTACTTTTTTTTTTTTTTCATGTTCTTATCTCTATTATTTTACTAATTTTTCATCCATTCACAATATGAGTGCGTATTTTTCAAAAAATTCTTACCAAAATCAAATTTGATCAAACCAAATCAATCACAAAATAAGTTTAATATATTTATTATGTGAATATGATTGATGAGTTTTCCTAAAGTGTAAATCAATCATACGACAAATATATTGTACTTTACCAAATAATTGATTTAGATTCGATCAACTCAATTTGGGTTAAAGTATGTGAAATGATTTAAACAATTTTTTGTGATAATGATTCGAATTATTGAATTATTGAATCAATTTTTAAATTTAAATAATACAATGAATTGTATACTATAAAAAAATAATTTATTATTTCATTTTCTAAAATATGTCAAGTTAATTGTTTTGAGATAATTTAAATATATAAATAATAAGCATTTTTTCAGAGAATGAGTAATTTTTTTTTTATTCTGGAATTATGGTTGAAGAATGAGGGGTGGCCTATTTTTGAATAATTGATTATAAAATAATTAATTTTATTTAATAAATTTTATGATAATTGATTTTACATAATCGTAATTGGCCAAAAAATTCAATTTCAAATTTCATAAAAACATTAATTATCGTTATATTTGGACAACCCAAAAGTGATTATTTTTGAATTGTTAAATGCTTTTAAAATTACGATTACTATCTTTCAAATTGGAACGTCTTAATAACAACGATTCTTATAGAAGCGACGAGCAAAAAGATAATAACCTAAATCAATAAATCGGAAAAGGGTCTCGTATTGAACCACGACCTATCTATGTGTGCTAAGCCATGACAGGTCTTGTATTCAAAATTGAATGTAAGCGTGTATTGGGTCGTAAACAGAGTGTTTGATTATATTTAAATAAAAGTATATTGGGGTTCTTCCTGCAAACTTTATATGTTTTTATAGTAGTATCAAATTATTATTTTTATACAGTATTTGATAATTGTATTTAGAATCAGTAATCATATTAAATATATCTATTGTTATTTTTTTCAAATTAATGATCGAAATATATACATATAAATACGTGTGTATATAAATATATAAAAATAATAGTTGATGTGAAATATAATAAAAGTATTTTTAATTTAAAAAAGCACACACGTTTTCGTATATTTAAATAAAGAATTAAGACAATGCGTCAAACTATTTTGACTCTTTGACTATTGATGATTAACAACTTTTTATTTCCAAAAGCATGTTACACGCAAATAAAATAAATAATAGTGACAAATGTCTTTTTTATAATCCGTCACGACAAATAATTTAGCTACTTTTATAAAAATTGCGGTCAATAATCGTTGCGTGAATGCCAATAAGGCATATCTCAGTTGATAAAGTTAATGCTCCATGATTTTAGAGGTCATGCGTTCGAACTCTACTAGGTGCGTGGGATGTTGTATGTTGTATAATAAGAATTGGTCTACTGCATAGTAGGAATTGTTGTCTATAGTAATAGTATGTATTATAGAGCAGGATATGACTATTGTAATAGTCTTTGTTAAATATTAATGTCGACAGGAAGGATTGTGCTTATAGTTGATTTATTTCTATTAATAACAGTTTATCGCTCTTACTTAAAAAAAAAAAAAAAAACAATCGTTGTCTGACCGTAATCAATAACTGTTTGCTACGACTATTTAACATCAGATAGTTCTTCACACCCACGCACCTCTGGTGTATTGTTTTATAAGTCTGAGCTAACTTTATTCCAACAATCACACAATATTGCTAATAAGCGCATAAACGTAAGCAACAACTCGTAATTTACGGACAAATCACCGAACTATGCATTTATTCATCAATTTCTGTACAAGAAGTTGATTCGATATCTCTTAAATATATATCATTAGTCGTGAAAAAAATAAATACTTGAACAATCAATGCAAGTACCAATTACATCAACTTAATGGCGTAAAAATTTGAACAGTCGACTAAAGCATTCGTCACATTAACAAATACTATCAACAGTCGAATATAATCCATAGAAATTGACAATAGTTTCTTAATATATATATATATATATATATATGTGTGTGTGTATGATTGATAAATATTTTATAATAAAAAATACAATATATATATCATATATAAATTAAGTAAATTATTTAAAAAGAAACTGGAAATTGGTTGAGCAGTGTTTGGATACGTCAAATCTGTAGGCAGAAAAACAAGAAGAAAAGCGGACGTCATTGCTAATAAAAACTGACAAAAAGAATCTACAAGGATTGTGATACCACTTCCCCACATGCAACGACTACTTTACTTCACTTATTAGGATACTTTAGCATTTCTTGTAAGAAATAGTTCATGTAATTATACGTTAATTTTTTATAATTTTAAAAATTATATTTAGTATTTTTTAAGTTTTATTTTTTTTTAATAAATAAATTCATTCAATAGTTAGAATTTAATAAATAAATAAATAAATTATATTTACTCATAATTTATTTAGTACTGATTAATAGCAGGTTAAATAATTTTTTTATAAAACAATTACCCTTAGACTTTTTACATGTTAATGCATATGAGGAAGTATATTTTGATCGTTAATATGTATAGTTTAGTTAAAAAAAAAATGTTTGACCTACAATAAGTTAGTAATAAGTCAACCGAAGGTAAATATAAATTTTCATTCAATTATTTGGTTTAATATCAATAAATTCAAGAATATCAGATGTAGCTTTTCAAATCAGATAGAGTTTACGTGGAATTATATCAAATATCAAAGAAAGAGAGTCAAGGTATCCCCTTATTTTTATTCTTCTCTATTTTTTCCCCTTCTTGTTTTTAATAATGTAAGTAAAAATAAAGCAACTCAATTTTGTAGATAAAAGGGAAATTCTTAAAAGTCCATTATATATATATATATATATATATATATATAATTTTATTTCCTCATTAAAACAATAAACTTATGTCATTTGATTTGAACCCACATCGTACGTCAAATTCCTAGAAACAAATCTTATCTCGAGCCTCAACAAATTAAAAAAAACACGTGTTAGATAATGAACGCTGTGATATATATACAACATGTCATTTTCCAAAGAAGTCGAGGTTAATGAGGGGCATAAAATTAAATCAAGGAGAAATAAGAAGGGAGATTATGAAGTGAAATTACGTAAGTGTCCTTCAGAAATCTGCCGAATATAAAATTAACAAATAAAAAAATCAAACAACACAATTAATTTAAACTACCTTTTTTTAATATATAAAAATTACAGATTTTTGCAACATCATATTTGTTTTGTGTTTTATGTGGATATTAGGATAAAAATTCAAAATTTGTACTGATTTATGAAACTTATGTAGAGAAACTGTGTCTTTATCTTCAAAATGTATTGTTTATATATTTTCTGAAAATGTCGGAGACGAAAATAAATTTATTTCGAGTCATTTTTTAGGACTGTATTATATAAAACCACTCGCAGTATATCGAATTCTATTTCATATCCATAATTGGCATAACACGACATCCGTAGTAATACTTGTCTTAATGATGTTTTTCATTTTTTTAAATATTCTATTATTGTAATATACAAAATTATAAGTGTAATATTATACAATCATCACATCAATTGCAGATCAGGAGCTTGAGCCGTTCATAAATTCCACAACCTCTTCTCACTAGTGAAACACATTTTCTGGACAAAACGAGGCTCATACAAAGCGAGCACGACTAATGTTTATTGCAACGTTACATCGATCAAATCACATACTACGCCAAAGTGCAAATACATTTTATATTATAATATTGGATAAATTATACATAGACCCCCTATGACAATGCGAAATTTACACCTTCCCCCCCCCCCCCCCCCCCTCCCCCTAGAAAAAAAGCTCCAGTTACAACCCCTCCAATAATACACTGCTTTCACCCGACTCTCTTTTGTTATAGTTCGGATTAAAAATACTGAATTTAACAAAAAAATTACATAAATTTTCTATTATACCCATTGTTCAACATTTTCATGTAATAATTTGTACTTATAAGAAGAGTAACGATGTTAACCTCATTTTGTATTTATATATTATATTTATCATTCTATAAGTAAAAAAGTATACATAAGAATGTCAAATGATGGGTAAAATTTCAAATTTATGTAATTTTTTTTATAAACATTAATACTTTTTGTCTAAACCCTAACAAAAGGGTATAAGTGTAATTTTAAATATTTTTTGAAGAAAATTTTAATTTCGTATTTTTAGAGAAGATCTATGTGTAATTAACCATATAATATTATATTTACATATATTTAGTTAATACTAAAATGTTTCAATATTATATAAATTTAATATATCAAAATTTTTAAATCAATAAATTAATTTTTTTTTTAAAGAATAAGGACACTATAATAGAAGAGTGAGAAAAAAGGCTATAATGAAACAAAATTGGTTGTTGAAGTTGGAAAGGAATAATGGATGAAACCAATGGGAACATAGCGTTAGGCGGAATCCAAGAATTCGGCGCCCACTCACTCCGCCCCAGCCGATGCTAAATTTTAATCAATTATTATTATTTTAAATAAATAAACTATAAATAAGTTTTTGAAATTTATCATAACTTATAAATATAATTTATTATAGAATTAATAACTGTTCAACAAATATCCCTATAATAGGCTGTTATGAAGAGGAATTTATTATACATTTATTACTTTCAGAAGGTATTTGTATTTTTTTTTTTTAACAATTAGGGGTATTTGGAGTTATGCTAATTTTATGGAAGCCTATTATAATTTGGGGATAATTACACCCCCCCCCTTTTCTGAAATTAGGTGTAATTACACATAAACTCAATGTGATCTGAGAAATTACATCTAACACCTTTGAGGTTTGTTTCCGTCTAATAAATTTGTCCACCCGTTAGTCAAAATTCAATGAATTTACTGATACTAACATAAATCTGAATGAAAATTAATATTTACCATCGATTGACTTATTATTGATTTATTGTAGGTCAATCAATTTTTTTCAGACTAAACTACCGTTATAACGGTGAAGATATACCTCCTCACATAACATGTGAAGACGTATGAGGGTAGTTTGGTCATAAAATATTATTTAATATGCAATAAGTCAATCAGGGGTAAACACATATTTATTTTTATTTTTTTATTAATATGAACAAATTTGATAAATATTGATTAACGAATGAACTAATGTGTTCGACGAAAACAAACTTCAAGGTTATATGTAATTTTTAAAATCACAAGAGGTATACGTATAATTACACAAAATCTCAGGGAGGAAAGTATAACTACCCCATAATTTACATCTAAGACCCCGAGGTTCGCATCCATTCAATAAATAAGTTCATCCGTTAGTTAAAATAAACTAAATTTGTTGATAATAACAAAAAAAAGGAAAAAAAATGATATTACCATCGATTGATTATTACTGACTTATTGCAGATTAAATAAATTTTTTTTACTGAACTGTCCTTATGTGAAGTTATACATATGCATTAACCAGTAGAGAGATGTAGTGATTTTATATTAAAAAAAATTATTTAACTTACAATAAATTATTTATAAGTCAAATGGAAATACATAAGAATTTTTATCCCATTTTTTAATACAAGCAAATTTTTTTTACTAATTGAGTGACTTATATTTTAGACGAAAGCATAATACATATTATTTTTTAAACCACAAGAAATTTAAATAAAATTGTATTACACCTCAGAGAAAAGAAGTTCAAATTTTCCTAAATTATGTGACTTGAAATACGTCAATGTTTGCTCGTGAGATGTATTTTTGATAAAGTTAAAATAATATTTATTGCAAAAATAATTTTTAAATTTGAAGAAAATATTTAAAGCACATTTCATCATACTACAAAACAATATTTTGCGCACACCTAATTAATTACATGGAAATAATATAAATTACTATAATTATTTAAGTGTTGAAAAGGGCAAGGGTAAAAAAAAGAAGGATCATGTGAAGCATGAAACGATGCACCCTACTCGCACAGAGTCGCAATCAGCCGTTGATGGTAGGTGTGGGGCCCGGAGGACGTAACGTGTCGAAAGCAGAGTGGGTATGGGAATTTGACGTCAGAGTGGGGGACTGAGGTGATAAGACCACACAGCAAGAGCAGGGTAAAAGGGGAAAGTTAATATTGGGGAGTTGTGTGCTTCCTATTACCACTTTTGGTAGATCGAAAATGACATGAATGGATTTGGTGTCTGCTGGCTGCTGCTCCTCTGCTCCCACTTCCATAGCCATAGCCATAGGGACAGTGTATAAGGCTGTTCTGTTAAGACAACATCTTCACAATCACATGTACAACATTTCGCACTTCCTATTTGCACTTGCCTCCTCACTCTATCCTAGATTTAATATAATTATACGTAAATTTTAAATAATTTAAATAATTATATTTAGTATTTTTAATATTATTTTTATCTAATAAATAAATTCAATTAAAATTCAATCATTTTATTAATATTTGCAAAAAAAATAAAATTAATGAATATTCATGTTTACCCATGTTGACTTATTATTAACTTATTGCAGGTCGAACAAATTCTTTTACGACAAAATTATATTTATAAGGATGACGATATACCTCTTCACCTGCATTAGAGTGTGAAAATTTATCAGGTAATTTGATAAAAAGAGACTTATGACCTGCAATAAATCAATAGGACCTAGATATTAAATTTCCTGCAAGTATTTTGTGGGTAAATTATAACAAATTCCTATGAGGTTTTGAAATCTTATTCACGAGTGAAGTCCAAGGATTTTTCGAATTGCCCATTAAATAGGGTTAAGTACAATTTACCTCAATTTGTTAATGAAAAAGTGCAAAAAAACTATTATGGAAAAACAAAATGCAATTTATCCCTTGTGATTTAAAAAATGATGCAATTTACCTCCCTCTGTAAAATTTCATAAGGGGGTAAATTGCACTTTGTTTTTTCCCAAGGGCTTTTTTACATTTTTTCATTAATACAGGGAGGTTAATTGCATTTAACCGCATTAAATAGGAAAAAACCCTTTACCGAGATGGAGATTTTGTGGTATTTTTGCATCCAAATCGGACTAACCTGATCCAATCGATGCTAAAACCACATGATGGGTGTGGGAGAGACGTCATGTGGCATGAGTAGGGTAACGCTCTTGGAAACTGTACGTTTAGGCATGTTTACTTTTTGTAATGCATAATTGGAAGATACGATTCTATGAGATTAGACGTGGACTATCTAATTAGATGTGTTGTTTGTTTACATCAATTTATAAAAAAAAAATGAAATAAAAAATGTGATTGTCTAATTACTTGTTTACTTTATGCTATTAGTCGAAGTAATAAAATTCAGTGTTATATATATATATATATATTACTTAATGGCAATATAAAACTCTTTCAAAGATTTAAACACGAAGGATAACGTACCCAACAGTGATACAAGAGGCAGGATAGCCCAATCGAACCTCATTTCAAATAATCACATGAACAATGGGCCTCTTCAATAATATAGGGTTTGGATCATTCAAAGTATACCTAAGACTAACAATTCAGACTAGTCCAACTAAGTAAATATATTATAAGTGAAAATGTAATAATACTAACGTTTTTTGTGAATGTACGTGCAATTATGCAGAAAAAAAGGGTGGTTTGTGAAAATTTGCCGTAGATTAGTGAGTGCTGATGTAATTAACTCTTTTGTCGTGACTCGATGTTAATATTAGCTTTGTGATCGACCTCAAAATCTCTTCTTTATTCCTTCTCAGTTCTTACCATAACATCATTCTATTTCATCTAAATGAAAAGTAACATATTCTTATCTGATTTTTTTAGTTTCAAATAAAACAATGAAGAGAATGTACAATCCCATATCAGCCCAAGAACCAAGACTGATGCATGAAAAACTCAGAGGACAAACCTCAGTTTCACTCAACTTTCTAACAGAGTGATGCAAACTATGTTAGTTTACTTACCAAAAGAGTTGTAAGAAAAGATCACTAGTGAAACAAAATGCTGTGAGGTTCTATCCTATTAGTCATCGAGGCTGTCGGAACGAACATTTTAAGGCGTGGAAGCTGTCCTGGCTGTTGATCCAGAACTTGTGTGGACTAAATCTGTCATTCTACGGATGATGTCTTCAAATGACGGGCGGTCCTCAGGGTTGCTGCTAGCGAGTTTCATTTAGTTACGATCAAAAGTTTGGTTTCGACTAAATTATTGATCGATAGATAAAACAAACCTCATTAGAGTCGGTTGATACATTACCTTTGCCAACAGTCGGAGATGATGGAAGAAATTCGGGGATCCATGTTGTCTGGAATATCTAATCTGCGGTCCATGAAGCCGACAACTCCAACAACCTTTGCAAACATGTTTAAGGGTGTCATGCAAGATTGATGGATAAGAAGAATACACCAACTATGATAAGAGAGCAACAACTCAAGATTCAATGGATGCAAGTTACCTGCAAGGAGTTAAGGTTGCTCCATGGAATGCGTACGGTCATTAGTTCCCACAGTATGACACTGAAACTGAAGACATCTGACCTGGTAGAATCGAGCGCATATTCAATTCAACAAAATGAACAGCCCCTTAATTCATAATAATTTTTCAGAAAGTAAACGTAAAAGAAAATTGTGAATGATTGGTTTTGGAAGAATATCGAGGATAGGCGAAATCATGGAAAATCAGTAATGGAGGATTACTTTTCTGTAGAAGGTTCATTGCGAAGGACTTCAGGTGCCATCCACTGAGGCTGCAGTGATCCGACAGAGAAATAAAATCGGAAGATGGTACAAAACTTAGAGAAACACATCATATTTATGAATGAACCAAGATAGAGGGGAAGCACTTAAGTGAAGATCTTAACTGTGCCTCTTCCAGATCTTGCTGTTAAGAAAGTTGAATCCTTCAACTTTGATAAGCCAAAGTCTCCAACCTGAAAAGAGGAAACGTAATTGGAATTTTCCAAATTTTTTGGTGCCGCCAATCATGTGATGCTAATAATTAGTTCAGTATCTGGCGAGGATACCTTGACGGTCCAGCTTTTATCGACGAGAAGGTTTGAAGATTTCAGATCTCTATGTACTATTGGAGGATTTCTGTGGTGCAAATAGTTCATGCCTCTGGCCTGCCAACCAAGATGAAAGACGGTGAACAACTAGCATGCGGTGAACGGCATTTCCAGATATGTAAGGCATAAAGGAAAATGATTAACTAGGCAGAAACATACAACATCAATAGCCATCTTCAGACGTCGTTTGATATCCAACGATTGGTTGTTCCTATGAAGTGTTTTGAAGAGACTTCCCCTGATCATATCAACATTATATTTTAGTGAATGAATGCTTCATAAACCAAGATACAAGAAAATAAGGTAGAGAATTTGCTTGACTTACCTAGTCAAGTACTCTGTGACCATGGCAAGTTTTTCCTCAGTGCACACTGCTCCCATGAACAGCAATACATTTGGATGTCTCAGTCTTCTCATTATATCGATCTGACCCGTATGTTGAATTTTAGAGTTAGAATGTGGTGGAGTAACTTAAAACAATTACTATGATGTATAGCGTGTCAATCTACCTCTTTTCTATAGTCGAGCAAAGTCTGCTCGCTGTACTGACTTCCAGAATAAACCTTAACTGCAACATCCTGAAAATTATGAAGAAAAGAGAGCATTGATCATGGGTGAGATAGTTTTGCATTGTTTTTCAGAGTAATTTTAAAAAACTTCTGAATTTGGTGACTTACTGATCCATTCCAGACTCCACGATACACGACCGCAAATGAACCTGAAAGATGAAAATGGTACATCAAGGTGAATGAAGATCTAAAATATCAGTAAAACATGCCGCTGTATTTAATAATGCTGACTGGATACATGGAAAAATAACTATGTCTCCTCTACTGATCAAGAATTCGTACTTCTATTTGGCCCGAATGCGTCCCGACTTTGAAATGTGCATACAGATTCTACGTACAAGCTACTTCAACTTTACCTTGCCCAACTTCCTCCCTCAATTGGAGATCTTCCCAGCGAATCTCAATATCCACAACCATGTGCGAATCATTTTCACCTCTGCTTGACGAGCTTCCGTGTCCACTGCCAAAACTCTCACCTGAGCTTGGAATTTTATGAGGATCCGACTGTCTAGGAGATGCATCTTCTGAATCCAATGATTTTATATTTGGCACATTAGCCACAGACTCTTTTCCGTCACTCGATCTTGGCAACTGATCATTACTAACAGAGGGGTTCAAATGTGTGTCTCGTTGTTTTCTTTCTAAAGCATGGGGAGTTCCTGCCGGAGCATCCTCTGCACGATAATTGTTGGTGTCGAGATTACAAATAGGAGAAGTGCTCTCTATTGAATCTCTCAGGCAGCATGCTTCATTTGCTGCCTCCTTTCTCCTTGAATTATCTTCAGATCCATTTTGTTGAATATTCTCATCCATGGCTTTCTCCAAGTTGCTGATAGCCCCTATTTGCAATTTTGAGAAGAGCTTTATGGCCTGCAGTTTCAGATGCAATAAAAGCCAAACTGAATATACCATATTTCAGAAAATCCATCAGAAAACCGAGATCAAGAAGAATCAAAGTAGTTCAGATCTCAGAGATCATTATGTCGTGCCATTTTCCCATGTTCAAAAGGTTCCAGAGAAGATGATGGTGATGGACCTTTCGAGCCAATATCCATCCAAATAAATTTAGATTCTAATTAGCAAATAGATGATTTGGATAATATGCAAAATGCATTAGGAGAAACAGAAAATGGACAATACAAATTTCGAGGCCTGAGCAAGTTCAAATGTTGATTCTTCCCTCTCCGAGCTCATCGATTCCGCTTTGCTCTTCCCCATGGACAAACTGAAACCAGGCTTTGCAGTCTGCAACAATTATAATTTTTTATTCATTTCACTTACACTTAATTAAATCAAATTCACCATTATAACCGAAACTTACAGGGGCCCTTGGCGGTCTATCTGCTCGTGCATCTTGACTTTCTACTTCAGCTTCCTCACCCTCTGTTGTAGGTCTACATGTATTACAGGAAATATCCCCACGTTTCCGCAAAAATTTTGAAGCCTGATCAATTAGTAGAAAAGTGTAATGTCTCTCCAAATGGAGACAAAAAAACATGAGCTAGAAAGAGACATAGGACACAATGATAAGCACCAAATTGGAAACAGAAGATGCGAGCTGGGGCACGGCTGCAATCTGTGGCTGTGGATGCCATTGGATCTTCTTCAAATTTATTCTACGGAATGACTGTCCGTTAGCATGATCTTCATGTGCTCGCATATTTCCCCAATTTGAGTAATTAAATACAGCTGCATCACTAGACACAGTGACAATGCCAACGAGCTCACCATCCTCGTATAACGGGCTCTTGGTAACCATTGCCATGAAATTTTGGCCGGACCTCTTCCTGAGAGTGAGCTGACCCGACCAAGACTCCCCTGTGCTCAACCTTTCTAACAGTGCCCGAGCTGAACGGTAATGTTCTTCATCAAAGAGAAGTTCAACAACTCTCTGTCCAATCACTTCATATTCTTTATATCCAAAAAGCTTTTCAGCTGCACAGTTCCTGCAACATTAGATAATTCCATTATGATGTGCCATATGGTGGAACATAAATGCTTATAATCTTAGACAAAAGCTGCTGCCTCATAATTATCAGCCCACAGAGGTCCAACTAACACATTGGCTAATTAGAATTAGCGATTCAATATCTACATGGAGCATTCATCAAACTTAACTTACAAAAATGTATTATGGTAGATAGGGCTACAGACTTCTCAACAAGAAAAGTTACATGCATTTCAAGAATAGGGAACTCGTTATATAAGTAGTTCTACAATATTCTAACTAGCACAACCCTTATCCTTGACTGAGAGCCTAACATAAAGTTTTGAAATACGAAAAGGTCCACAAATACCGATGGAAAGGTATTGTGTCTTGCAGATTTTAACTTTTACATGTATATCAGATTAAGGAATTTGGAAACTGGGCAACCATCTAATACAAAAGTGGAAAATCCAAGTAACTATTAGCTTTGGCAAGGCACCACCATGGTTTATTATACAAGACGTCAGACAATTGAGCATTAGTTGTATCATGTAGCGGATCTTCACTGAGAATGAAGAATACACTCTAAAAATTCTCATGCTACTCAGTCAAGTTAGACTTTAAGATCTTGGTTCAATAAGAGGGTTAAGCAAATGCAGCAATCAGCCACCAAATATACCTGGATCTTACATCGTTATGTATTTCAGTAAGATACCTCATGTACAATCTTACAGAAGCAAATGTCTAATATAATTGTTAACTTGCATTCACCTGAAATTATTGAACCTGTATTATTAGTTAACTAATTTCCCACCACTCACCACAGTGACTGGGGGTAGGTGTGCGATTAGACTTTGAAAAAGAATTTAAATGCATAAGCAAAAAATTTGGCAAAGGCCAAGCATCTTGAATGGTGCAATTTCATATTTACACTCCTGCGTAAAATTCATTTTCGGTGGATAATAACAGAAGTTTCAAGAAGATTTTGAGCAAGAATTCCTCTAATCTAAAAGGGCTTTTAGCAGTCCTACTATCAATTGTCTCCTGGCCTTAGTTTAAGGCATGGAATTGGGCATCATCCCTATCCTTGCCTAGGCATCTATGCTTTATACTCAAAAAGCGTTTATTCTATTGATCAACGTAGAAAACCCCTTCCCCACTCAATCAATCGCTACGACCATAGACTTTCAACGTCTAAACCATCTCAGAAAGCATAGGAGACATGGCCGTCATAATACTGACAGGGACAAATCCTTTATTGGAATCCACCGTCAGGCTAAACTAGAGCTCAGCTGGAGATCCTCACAATATCAAACATCCATAATTTCTCTATCATGAGGAGACATACTTGCTACTGAATGAGTACAATTAAACCACCTTTGCCATACACAGGTCAATCTGTCGCTCTCTACTCTCAAGAGACGTGGCTTAAGTAAAGTACACAAAATAAAGCCAGAACTTTTCTTCCATCAATTATTGTGGTTCTTAATCCTCATCTCTCTTCAACACCGTAAAAGAGACAGCCAAACAAGAAACAAACACAAAGTCAAAGTGCAAAATGTCATTGCCCTGATGCTTCACATAAAAAATCCATGGCTCAAAAGATTTGCAGAAACAAGATCAATGACAATGATACTCAGCATCAAAAATCAATGGCCCAAAAGATCTACAGAAACAAGATTCAAGTTTCTTATCATATACACTTCTACACACTAGATATAGTCAACATCAACTTCTTGAAATTTGAACCTACTGAAAAACACAGAAAGGCCATTGTGTCTCTAATTTGGCTCCTCATCCAAATCAAACTATATGTAAACATAGTTGCAGCAACTCCACCTTATCAAACAAATCAAAGAATGAGTGACTCGACAGAGAGTAATTTTCAAGAAATCACTGATTAAACTAATTTTACTGAGATTTTAAAAAGAACAATAACCAATAAATGATCTCCCCGGAGCCAGCTCTACAGACGTGAACTGCATGCCCCATGTGTTCCAGCACCTTCCTATACGGGCTCCCCCCATAGAACGTTCCGGGAACGGAATCCCATCCGGGAAATGACGCCATGTCTCCGGAATCTGAGGTCACATCCTTTTCTTGAAAAGTCTCGGTGCCAACATTGCTAGTCTTCTCTTGCAAGAGAACTTGAAACTGTTCTTGGAGTTTCTGGTGGCTGGCCTCCAGGCTCTGGAACCGATCCAACAGTAACCGGTACAGGCCGGCCGTGGACTCGTCGCCGCCGTCCATGGCGGTGGAGGGGATGGTGGTGGTGTGGAAAGTGCATATGGGTTGTGGAGTGGTGGGGTGGCCAAAGGTTTTTGTAGTAGAGAGAAAACATTGTTGGTTTAAAAAATAACAAGTGGAGGTATTATATTATTTGATTTTGATGTGGAGCCGTGGGGCAAAAGCGTGTCCGCCACATGGCGCCTGCCGTCTTATTACCCGAGAAAACCTACGCGGATGTGAATTATCGGACAATTTCGGAATTGCGGCCTTCAACCTCGTGCACGGCCCGGGTCCGACCCAGATCTTGGAAATGGGAAATTGGATCTTTCTCAAAAATACCTATCTAGTAAAATATAAAAATTCGGCTAAATTATGACGAGCTCCGATATTATGGATATCTTCTTAATATTTGAAAATTTATTAATATTTTTTATATTTAATAAAATTATTTAATTATTAGATGAAGGTCTGAAATTATTAATTTATTTGTATTATATTTTTATTTAGAAAAATAATAAAAAGATAGACGAGGCGGTGAATGATTTTTGAAAAATTGTACACTTATTTTATAGAAAAATTAAAATAAATAAGATTATAATTCATAAGTATTTTGGTTAGTTACTAAAAAAAAAAATGATGAACAAATATAACAGAAACTAACATATTAGACTAGTTATTGGATGGCCGTTAAAATTAGGGGGCATCGGTAATTTCTCAAATAATGAGAAAATATTATAATTATATTAAATCTCTTATGAGCTTCTTATAATTTAGACTAAAAATTAATATTTTATCGTGATATGGTTTTCACTTGTTCATCCTCATCATATGTTGTTGATGTGGCGTGCAGTTGGCCTTTCTCAACCAGTACTTTTGTGGCTCTGTTTGATATAAAATGACGTACGTGATTGTCCTGTTTATAAATTTAGTAACAATTTATTCTTTGAGTAATATTAGAAAATGAAATAATTAACAGTCCTCTTTCCTTTTCAAATCGAAATATTCGATTTAAATAATGGATTTTTTTAGATGAAAATAAAAAAAGTAAAAAATTTATATGATTTTACTCTGTTGACCTTAACAATAGTGACCGAAAGGTGACGATGTGCAATCAATACTTCAAATTTAAATATATATATATATATATATATCACCTACGTGAGAAGACGAAAAATTCTTGCTCGAATTAGACTTAGTCGAATCAAATCAATCACATAGAAAGTATGATACACTTGCTCTGTAATTGGTCATTCTCACTGAACTGTACATCAACCACATGACAGATATATTGCACACATGTCACATGATTAGTTCAAGTCTAACTAAATTGAGTCCGGACTAAAATTTCCCGCCCCATGTCAATGCGTTGAAAAAATCCATATTTTATTATACTAATACAAATGAAAAGAATAACATCATCCCTCATGCCCTCATTTTCAAGCATCTAATTGTTAATAATTTATGAGTGGATTGGTGAGGTTGCTTGTAATCAATTATAAGTTGATTGTCAAGTAATAAGTGTCATAGAGTGATGGCAAAGTAGCCTAAACAACATCCCAATCTGTCTTGGACTAAACAATACGTTTTCGACTAACAAGTTATTGTTTTATTGGTAAATGCATTGAAATTTAAAATGAATAATAGTTCGAAATCTTAAATTTATATTTATTAGGAGGGGTTTAACTTTTTTGCCCTCATCCTGAATATGATTAATTTTATCTCCAATGTGAGACGACGACACGTGTATACATTTTTTTCTTTTTTCTTTGAAGAAAAATAAATATTAATATTTGAATTTACGCAAAATTATATTTTTGATCATGTAACTTATTTTATTACATATTTAGTTTTTTTTTTTTTTTGAAATGAATGTAGTCTTGAACATACACTTTTGGTCATTTTTTGAGCAAATTTAATCCTGTATTGATATTTGTTGTGCTAACGACCTACAATTATATGAAAAAAAATGAGATCTACTCCAGTGTAAAATACAGGTATTAATTTGTCAAAAAAAAGATCAAATATGTGATGCTCATGACTAAATACTAAAAAAAAAAAACTAAATGTATAAATACAGTAGGTTACGTGATAAAAAAATGCTAACTATTTATAATTACAGGATAAAAAATATAATTTTGCCTTGAATTTAACTATCTTTTAAATGAAAATAAATAAAAAATATATATTTTCTCCAATTTTATTTTAAAAATCTTTGGTATATAGTATTGAATATTAATTTCCGTTTTTTAATATATATTTTTTGTAATTTCACTAGTTTACTTTATTAGCTTTAAAGGAAATTTGTAGCCTAGGCCCTGAGGGATATCAGATTGAATTATTTTATTTTTATTTTTTAATAAAAAATATTAATATTTTAAATTATTATTATTATTATTATTATTATTATTATTATTATTATTATTATTATTATTATTATATTTAGTAAACAATAAATCAATATTTTTAAATCAATCAGCAAATTTAAAGTAAATAAAGATTTTTTTTTATCTGCATTTATAGGATTAATTCCAACTCAAAACCTTTTGAACAAGTGTGTTTTTTACTTTGTAGGAATAATTTTTCTGGATTTTAATTATAGGTGCATTGTAATCTTAGACTCGTAACATTTCAAGCAATGAATTGATGACTATTATTATTATTATAAATATCCATTTATGTACATGTTTTTGACTTATCCTCGTGGCATTAATAACAATTATTACTAGGCTGATTGCAATGGGCTTCTTTAAAATTTATCAAAATATGACAATTATCCTCATGTTGTTTAAAAAATTACAAGTACCCTGGAAAATTAATATTCGTATAACAAATACCACATTTAATGTAGGTATTGTTAGACATCCATTAATTATAAGAGAGTATATTATTCAAATCTGATTCACGATGGATTTTCGAAGAAAACTTGATACCGACCAAAACCCAATTGAGTTGAAAAGCTTAAAACTTATCCCCATCCCTTGACCAGATAAGTTGACTTGAACTCTACACAGGGCTCCCGTCTACACACTATATTCGTCCTTCCTATCGAAGTTCCTACTATTAGATCGAGAGTTATAAACATAAGCAAATATACATTTTTCTTTATTCTACACATATATCATTTTCTAAATCAAGAAGTATGTGTTAATTATCTATATATTCAACGGAGAAACACCGGGTGTAATGTGTATTTAATCCATTTAGTAGTGTAAACTATTGTATTGGAGCGATAGCTGCTATGAGGTAGTTGCACCTCTGTAAAGTGCAATGAGTCGGACGGGTAGTGTTCGGTGAGTTACATTCTCTCAATGAATATTAATCTATACTTTATTATTAAAGTGGGAACACCTTTTTGTTGTTACACTTAATTTTGATCTGTCTTTTTATTTTTAAAATTTTTAATTAATTAATTATTTTTAACTGCCCTATTTTTTAAATTCTACCTTTTGATAGTCATTGTTTTTTTCTCATGTATTTTTTTATTTCTTCAATAGTATTTATTATATTTGTTGTTGATATTTGTTTTATATAAAAATATTTATATTAACTTAATATCTTAATATAGTTTTTTTTACTATGAACAATAATATAAATATTTTATTTTATTTTATTTTTAAAAATATGTACATAGAATGTGTCATATTTATTAGTATGTAATTATGTGCATGAATAATTAAATACATCATTATAATTAATTACAAATTAATACTTCAAATCTCATATATTTTTTGATTAAAAAAACGAAATTGATCACAATAATTTTACTAAATAATATTACTTGGGTAGTAAGTGTTCATCAACGGCATAATAGGTGCTGGGATTTTATTATAATAATGGATTTTTTAAGGATAATTATATTTATATACACTAATTTATAGTATAATTATACAGATTAATGTATGACCTCTAAGATCATAGGGCCTCAACTTCGTCAACAGAGTTAGACCTCGTTGGCATATCATTGATCTTTTGAAGTGTCAACTTTCTACCAATTTAACCCATCAAATCCTTAATACATTTGATTTGCTCTGAATAAATTGGTCTTCTTTTAAATTTTTGTATGTATTTGCAGTCTCTTGATGTTTAGTGTGGTTAAACGTAAACTCCATATGATTTGAAAAATTATATTTAATATCTCTAATATTGTTTTTGTTTATCAACATGTTAGTCACAATTAACTGAAATTATGGATATTAGCAAATATATATATATATATATATATATATATATATATATATGTACATACATACATATATATTGACGAGAAATCATATTTATCTCGATTAATTTAGTAGTAACTTATTACATGTTAAATAAATATTTTTTGATCAAACTACCCTTATAAGGTTGAAAATATATATCGTCACATGCATTAGCATGTGAAGATATATAAGGATAGTTTAGTTAGAAAAAAATTCGTTTGACTTGTAATTTGTCAGTAATGAAGTCAATCGGGGTTACATATGGATTTTCATTCAATTTTTTGCTAATATTAACAAATTCAATGAATTTTGACTGACAGATAAATATATTTGTTAGACAAAATAATGTTAGAGAGTACTACATGTATTTTTCAAATCATAGGGGGTTTACATATAATTACATCAAGTTT
Source organism: Sesamum angolense (assembly GCA_034509725.1). Taxonomy (NCBI): domain Eukaryota; kingdom Viridiplantae; phylum Streptophyta; class Magnoliopsida; order Lamiales; family Pedaliaceae; genus Sesamum; species Sesamum angolense. Next base: position 5,196,658 of record JACGWL010000013.1, read on the forward strand.
TAAGAGAGGACAATACAATTATCTCTTGTAAGTAATAAGAAAAACAGGGTAAACTACATTTTGCTATCCGGACTATGATCATTTTTACTCTTTGATATCTCAAATTTTTTTTGGTCAACCTATAATCTCAACTTTGCGAAATTTTGTACTTTGCCATTTATGACTATTTTTCCACCAAGTTCTTCGTAAAAAATAAAAAAAATCACATATGATATTTAAGGGTTATTTGATGTTATATTTTTCACATGGGCAAAACATGGGATATTTTTTCATAAAAAAATCAGCAAAAAAAGATCATATATGGTAAAGTACAAATTTTGTAAAAAAATTGAGATGATGAATTGACACAAAAAAATTTTTAGATGCCAATGTGTAAAAATTGACATAATTTAAATGATAAAATATAATTTACCCAAAAAAATAATACTCATGCATATCTGATAGTTCGATTTCGTGGAACTTTTTAATAAAAAAAAAAATTCTAAATCACCACAAAACCCTAGACTCCAATTTGGTTCTACTATTTCTTATAACATTTTTTGTCCCAACTGTTTGTATGATTAAAATCTACTCGTGTACTATGGTAATTAGGTAATTTTGCAAATAAGCTGATAACATTAATTTTTTTTTTTTTTTTTTTTTTTTTTTTTTTGCTTGTAACTATTATTACTCTAAAACACTTTCGTAATATCTTATTTTCTTTATAAAAATCTTATTTTTAGGAAAATGAAAAAAAAAAACAATAAAAAGTGCTACATATACAAATTCCAAAAAAAGCACGAAACTTGGCAATAGAATTAGATGCTAGATTAGAGAGGGTTTTTTTTTTTTTTTTTTTTGACGAGATAAGAGAGAATTGTCAGAACTGTACAAGGGCCGCACTGCAGGCAAATCGAGGCGGACACATATATTAACGGAGTGTCTCACATCAACTCCAGCAGGTTACTATCAAACACGCCCACGCCCCCTCGGAGCGCCTCGTATCACTCTTTCTCACTCTACAACATTTTCTCAGAATTTTTCATCAATTAATTGAACTCATAAAAGATTGGTATACACATACATTGATACTGATATATTATTTAGTCTTGTGAAGGTAAATGCGATTGGTTTGATTTGTTTTTATTATTGTTTCTTGGTTACTGGCTGATCGAATTTGGAGCTTCGTGATGGAATTTATTTGTTTTAGGGTTTTGTGGCTCCAGATTTAGGCATGCATGCGTTTGTTTGTATTTTTCAGATTGAGAGTCGATTTAATTTTGTCGGTTTTGTGTTTTATTGGGGTTTTTTGGTTTTTGTTTTTGGCTTTGAATTTTGGAATTGCATGAGTTGGAATTGGAGTTTAATGACTTAAGTTTTACAATAGATGGTTACTTGAATTTTTCTTGGCGCGGATATGAGGGGGAAAATGATGGGAGAAGAGATTCGCATTTCACTTTGATTTGAGGTTTTGGATTTGGTTGAATTGAAGGAATTATTTGTGGATTGGTCATAGTTTAGAATCTTTGGAGGAAGCCTCTGGTTTGATAGGTTTATGGATAAGTGATATCTTACGGCTTTTTGATCTAAAAATAAATAGGCATTCTTTTCTTAAATTGAGGTTTTGGAAATAAAGCCCGGGTTTGCTTGAAAACCCTTTACCTGACCCAAAGATAAGGGAAATAAATAGTTAACAAGATTTCTCCTGTTCCGAGATATGTGATTGATTTAGGCCTCATTTTGTGTTATTTAAGTGGTTGCGGTTGCTTGACTGTGTGAAGATTACAAGTTTCACACTATCACATCCGTCTCACTAGCGTAAATATTATGGATGTGATCCATTAATGTCAGCGATGAGAATGTTTAGAAAACCTCATACATGTAACAGAAGAATATTATTAAGGAGGTGTTTTAAATATATGCTTATCTAGTGATCTTTGATCAATATCTGTTCTTTTCCTTTTCTGCTTTGTTCCGTCAGTTGGGAAGGAATCCGTAATTATTGCAGTACACGTGCTGAGAGGAAACAGTTGGCAAATGATAACAAATTACTTGTAGTGCATCAATTGAGAATGATACGGTGTATGGGGCCCAAGATCTAGTCGTGACTGTAACAAATTCAAGTAAGCGATAAATCTTGTTACACGATTGTGGGGGTGAATTTGAGGTTCTATTTTCCTACTTTTGGAAAGAGTATATCGCAACAAGTGAAGTTAGTTGTAAGAATGAATGTTTTATACATCATTAATTAATCCTAAGTCTTGCATAACATGAAAGTAGCAACCATTTGCTGCAACCGGATGAATTTTTAGCAGTTAATGAGAGGTTAATATTCTTTACTTATATGCTTTTAGGGCATTGATACTCCGCCTTTCCTTCTGAGGATTATAAGAAATACCACTGGCAATGATAGGTGATTCAGGGTTGTCACTTGTTGCAACCGTGTACCCTCCATTTCCTTTCTCTCGAATTCAGAAATCTGATGATGGAAAATTATAGTAGTTTCTAGTTCATATTGGCAAGGTTCGAGGGGCAGTAATTCATATACATGGATTAATATTCCCGTGAAGTTATAATTTTTAAAGGATCAATCATTTAATGGATACTTCTTGGATTTGCAGACTCTAATATTATTCATCCCTTGCATATCAGGTTGGCTTAAGCAGTTGAAGTCAATTAGAGCTCTTCCTGGAAGAAGGATGACCTTTTGCCTCTTTTCTTGAGGAATCAAAATGTCAGGGATACTCAGTGTAAGTTTTTTCTTTGTTCTTCACTTGGTTCTTGTTTGTGTGCCTATCGAGTTGCTAATGCATGTTTAAGTCGTGATACTTCGAAACATAGAGAAAAGAAGAAAAAAAGGATTTGGGTTTTATTTCTTGTTTTATCTATTCTTATAAATAGTTGAGAAGCTCTATATAAGATTATTAGGTTTGTATTTTTTTTTATAGTTCTTTAACTTTTCACTAGATACGTGAGAAGTTGTGTGCCATCAGGATTGCATGGATCATATTTAAACCTTCTAGATAATGTTGGAAGCTTCCAATAAAATAGTTGGGAAGCTCAATAAAGCTTATTAGGTTTGTGTTTCTTTTGAATTATTTTGTCACTAACTACATGGAAATTGTGTGCAGTCAGGGTTAAACGGATCGAATTCAAACCTTCCAGATAACACTGGAAGAGCTTTCGCAACTTCCTTTTCTGCTCAGTCTGGTTCCTCGGCGCTGTTCTAAATCAATCTGGTGGTATATACTATTAGTTGCTTAAGTTAAGATTTATTTCTACTCTGGATGAATAAAATAATGAATTATTTCTCTTATTGGTAGGAAACATTCAAGGGCTTCACAACATCCATGGTAACTTCAACATGTCAAACATGCCGGGCCCATATGCATCAAGAAATTCGGCGAATCTTGCTGGTCTTCCTAATGGCGTCCAACAAGCTCCAGGAAGTGTGTCTAATGGGAGATACACTATAAATAGTCTTCCTAATGCACTTTCTCAGGTATAGCCATTTATTTGGATGAACATCGAGATAAATTCTTCAGAATACTTCCATATACATGAACCATAGAGAACTTTATATGCATGGTAATGCAATGTCTTCACTCTCTACTCATTGGGGAAAAAAATCTTAACTGTTGGCCCGCTGATGCAGCTATCTCTTGGAAGTTCACATGGACATTCAGGTGTTACAAATACTGGGGGTATGAGCGTTTGATAATCTGTTAATGTAGTTTGCATATCCAGTAAACATGCTCTGGTTTTCTGGCCTCTGATTGCTGCAGTTCATACTTTCAGGCCCAGGTGTGCTTACAAATATCGGAAATTCAGGGCGAATAACAAATTCTATAGGTGGTCTTGTGGGTGGGGGCAATACTTCAAGAGGTGCGAGTTCTGCTGGGGTTGCAAACATCCCTGGTCTTGCTTCTCGCTTGAACTTGACTGGTAAATAGTTATCATTTCTGGTTTTCTCAGTTGTACAACAAAGTTACTGGATGCAAACTTTGGTGACAGTGGCATGTAATTCTGATAGATGATAACTGAGAATAAGAAGTCAAATAAATGTAATTCTGATGCAGTTAAAATTGAGGGGTGTAGTTATTTGTGCTTGAGTTCAGGCGTCAACTGCTCTTCACACGTTATTAATGGATGTTCAATTTCCATGGAATCATGTGTTAATGCTTATGCTGTATCTTGCTTAAGACAAGTCTTGCTTTTGCGTATTTGGAACTCAAGTTAAACTAAATGTTGCAACGCATCTGTGTCAATATCTTTTACTCTTTAATACTGTTTAAATGACACCTAGATTTTTCAGCTCCACAGGTTGTATCTATGCTAGGCAATTCTTATTCCGGTGCTGGTGTGCCTCTCTCCCAAAACCAATTTCAAGCTGGGAATAATAACTTTAGTTTCATGGCGTTGCTAAATGACTCGAATGCCCATGATAATGCTACCTTTGATGTAAATGACTTTCCTCAGCTATCTGGCCGCCCTCCTTCGGCTGGTGGCTCTCATGGTCAAATAGGTAACGTGATTAAACAGCAGATCAAATTGCTTATGGTGTTAGTTTTTTTGGCATCATTAGATGATGATCATTCTTGCGATGAAGGTTTGATGCAAAAACATAACATTGGTTTCGGCCAACAGAATCAAGAATTCAGCATTCAGAATGAAGATTTCCCTGCTTTGCCGGGATATAAAGGTGCTCATATTTCTTTTTTTCTCATGCATATATTGGTTTTCTACTGCTCTTTTAAGGGAATCTCACCAATTCTCTATTGAAATCATGCAAAATGTCCACTTTCCTTTAACAGAGTCCTAATATTCTATTATTTCCAATTAGGTTTATCATGTGTACTTTTTTCACTAACAAAGTTAGTCATATCTTCCTAAAATACCTCCTACACCATTGTGCTAACTAGAAACTTTCTATCTTAATGTTCAGTCATGAAATGTAATCATACTTTCTCTCTGAGGCATTTCTTTTTACCTTTATTTTTTCTAGTTTCTCTTGTTTTTGATTTGGGATAGTTGGACTTCAGGCTCGAGTGGCTTGCCTGTGTGATACAATTGAAGTATCGTTCAGCCTTTGTAGATTTTCTTGCAGTGATAGGTGTTCTTTAAGCAGCAATATGCTACTTTGACAAGTGACAAATATTCATACATTTGGCGAAATGCACTTTTTTAAGCCATCTTCTTAATAGTTTGATCTGTTTTAGAATGTATACTAAAGCGCTTGCTAATCAGTTCAGTAAGTAATAAAGCCATCAAAATAGGAATAGAGATGAATTTTCTATAATCACATTTATGACTAGTTATGTTTCAAAATGAAAATGTAAGAATTTTGGTCTTAAAAATTCTTTTTTTGGGAATCTTTGGGTTGGGACCTATGTATCTCTGCAATTTTGTTTTTTTTTCTTTCTTTTTTTTTCCCAAAATAAAGTGAGATACAGTTGCCACTATAATCTGAAGAGTGGTCCTTTTAGATTTTACCACAACCTATGTTTGTTGTAATATGGATGGCATGTCCTTTAGTGCACGCTATAATTGTTCTATACCCTTTCTGCCTTTACTTTATGCAGGTGGGCTTAACATTGGAGGTAGTGCTGAATATACCGTAAATGCACACCAAAAAGAACAGATTCATGACAGTATGGCAAATTTAATGCAGTCCCAGCAACTATCTGTAAGTTCCTCTACTTGAAGATGTGATTCACTTGGAACTTTGGGAAATATCACCTAATAATTAAGTGCATTTGTTTTCCAGATGGGAAGATCTTCTGGTTTTAATTTTGGGGGCTCATATTCATCACATCATCCTCAGCAACATCGTGCTTCGTCAATAAACGGCACTGGGGTTTCCTATCTAACATCAAGCAATCAAGATCTTCATTTCCATGGTCCTGAGGTAAGGCACAGATCTACGACACATGAAGTGAAAGTGATAGCCGGAGTCAGTATGGGGGTGGAGGGGAGCTCTAGTTGTGACCTAGAGCGTCAAATCAATTATTAAATTATTGCAAATCTTTTCTGATGGAGTTGACTAGCTGGTTTTTTGGTAATCTTGAAGAGTTTGGCAGCAAGGTTCAACCGTTTGCTGGAGCATTTTTTTATTTTGCTCTCTTGTCATTAAAAAAATAAAAAAAGAAATATGTGCCGGTAACCTCCGTTTCTTTTTTCCGCACGCCGCTGGCTCTTTCTCTTTATTTCTTTATCCTTCCTGTATTTGTCTGGTTATATTTTATCATCTACCCACCGTCTAGGTTTTTCCTCCTCCATCTCGTTTGCCAGGGTCGCCATATCTGGAACTCTTTTATTTTTTTTTTCAAATCCATCAGTGCAACTCAATTACCATTCTTCCACCTTCAAAATAGTAAAGTTGTAATTCATAAAATTTAAATGCGGTATGTAGTGGATTCTAAAGCGGCTTTTGGTGCCGCTAAATAGTGCGAATTGGGTGCTGGAGCGGGAAGGGTTGTGTGACAATGCTTGATTATGATGCTCATCTTATGTGACTCAATGATTTTGCGAACTATTAATTTTCTTAACTTATGTCATAGCCGATTTTGTTCTTTCCATCTTTTCTGTTATGGAGATTGAGGATTTCTTATATTTGTATCTTTATAAGCTTCATTTGCCAAGGCCAAATCATAGGGCTGGCAATCAGTGGTTTGGGACTTCTAATTGCTTAGGTTTTTATGATCATTTTATGCAGCAGTATGAGCAATTCCAGCAGTCGCAATCTCGTTTCATCAATCCATTCAGAGATAAAGAAATGAAATCGACTCAGGGATCCCAGAGTGTGCCTGATCAATACGGAATGCTTGGTTTATTGAGCATCATAAAAATGGTCAATCCAGCATTAACCTCTCTTGCTCTGGGAATTGATCTGACCACTCTTGGTCTGAATTTAAACTCTTCTGAGACACTCCACAAGAAGTTTGCATCTCCCTGGTCTGATGAACCTGTCAGAGGAGAGCCAGAGTACAGTGTTCCTGAGTGTTATTATGCTAAACAAACTCCTCCATTGAAGGTGAACTTTACTCTGTTATAGTTTGGTTATGCAAGGATATTATTAACTAAACTCGCTTTATTGGTGAATCCTTTACTGGTGCAGCAAACTTACTTTGCAAGATTCCGGCCAGAAACACTGTTTTATATCTTTTACAGGTAAGGCTCTACTGCAATTTAGTATTTAGTCAATGATGGTGCTAATTTGTGTGATTTTTTGTTTTGTTTTATTTCCTATTCTTGAAGCATGCCAAAAGATGAGGCGCAACTCTTTGCAGCAAATGAACTGTAAGTCTCTTTCTTCCTCAGTTTGGCTCTGCCTCTTTTGGCTACATAATGGTCTATAGTCTATGTGGTGGTTTAGTTACCCTTTACAATATGCTGATTAAGAGTATTCCTGGGTTTCTTTGGCATATTCTTGTACTAGATGTCGTTTGCAATAGACTGACAAAGTGACAATGAGAAGAATTTCCCATGAAGGACTCTGGGCTAAAATGGCAAGTGGTATGAGAAATTGTCCACAGTTAGGAAGAATTCAAAAGAATATGAACCTTACAAACTGTTGGAGAAGTCTTAATGAGGAATTACTTGTTGATTACTATGTACTGCTGATTTACAGATGCAGTGTCTTTGGTTGTTATATTCTGTTTCTTCCTTCCATTCTTGGCTTTGTCTTTATGTTTCTGGGATGTGGTCAAAGTAGTGTTAAAAATGCGTTCAAGAATGTTGGTCAATGAACTAAACCTTCGTCATTGGGCTTTGGAATTAAGACGGAAAATCGTCCTGCATATGTGTAAAATGTAAGAACTACAACATTGTAGGGAAGAATTTTAGTGCTCTGGTTTCTGTAAATGACAGCTGACGATCATGAGCATCATGTGATTGATGTGGCTGGATTGAGAATGTTAAGTCCCATGAAAGGATGGCTTTGCTCCTTGTATGCATCTGAAGGGCCTTGCTTACCTATAGATGAAAAAACAACTATTGACGTAATTCTTGGTTGAATGGAACCAGCTTCCATTTTAGAGTGTCCTTGATGAATGCTATCTTATGCTTTTATTTTAATAAACTAGGCAGATTTTAACCTTCCAGATTGGGGGTGGTCCTTCATAGAAATTGTAGAAATAAAAGAATTGAAAGAAACTTAACTGATACAAATATCAAGGAGATAAATGCTGCGGTTAAGTTACTATATTCCTTCTTAGCGGATAATAGGTGCAAACATGTTCTTTTTCTGTGAACAACATGCCCTTTTACATGATTGTAGAGTCATATTACTAAAACACTTGCAAAGTTCAGCCCGTCAAGGATCACTCAACTTGTTTTACATTTTGTTGTAGTTGCAATCGAGGATGGTTCTATCACAGAGAACTCCGCCTGTGGTTCACCAGGGTGAAGAATATGGAACCTCTTGTCAAGACAAACACTTACGAGAGAGGTTGCTACTTCTGTTTCGATCCCAACACCTGGCAGACGGCAAGAAAGGTTTGCTATTTCATATGCATGTTGAATGCTCTTCTGGAACAACGAAATGATGTTACTTATTTGTCATCTTTTGGGATGCAGGATAACTTCGTCCTGCAGTATGAAATGGTCGAGAAAAGACCCGCTCTCCCTCAGCAGTAGTCGCAATCGTTCTGTGTCTTCATTGTTGTCTAAGTCCTAATTTAGAATTACGTTTCGTCACAGCTGAATCTTGTGACAATGCTCCGTGTTGTACCTTGAATTACACCTCTGTTCATACATGTTTTCTTTGAGCAGCTTCCTTAGGATTAATGGAACTAATTGTCATTCAGATTGTTATTGTTTGTCGTCTTAGATGTATATGCTGCGTTGCAGGCTGGAGTTTTAGCTGAAACTAATATGTTGAGCTTTTTCGACATAAAAAATTACTTTTAATATAAATTACATTTTCCCTTTTGTTAAATATCTCTGGCAACTCGAAGTGAGATTTAATTTCTTGATTATAATTTTCATTTTGAAAATTTCGTACTACCCTTGTATTTAAAGTTTTTATTTTCTATTTTTTTTTTCACCATTTTTACATTTCTTTCTAAGATTTACTACATTCACACTTCCTGACCTACCTATAGTGTAATTCTACAAAAACTTGTCTTTTGTATAATTGTATATGCATTTACTAGATACGTCGATATTATTACATTCTACAAATCATTATTTACAAATATTTACTAAGATATCATTATGTTAAAACTACTTTTTTACAAATACACATATTAAATAAATCTAAAAGTCTTACATAGATTGAATATATTTATAAATATTATCTGGGTCTGGTTCAGGATGGATTTATTGTTAAAACTTATCTATTTCTTTTGTTATTTTTTCCTTTTGTGATGACATTTTATACATAGTTATTAAAATTAAAAAAAATAGTAAATACCTAAAAAAAAATTAAGTATGGCCTTTTGTCTTTATTTTAGCTACTAAAAAAATCAGGTTTGTTAAATATCACATAGAAATATGACATAACAATTAATTAGATATACCGATATATATTTATAGGAACGTGCAACTTAATTAAAGTATGAATATAATAAAAATATAATTATAAAATTATGTATTCCACCAATTCATTTAAGATAATATTTGAATTGATGGATTTCAAATTTCTAATACAAATTATGTGAATTTGTTTAGGTTATTTATAATTTTATAAATATTTATAATTTTTCAAACAATAAGAAATAATTGTACTTAAAGAAAAATTTCAGAGAGCCTCTTGTAATTTGCCCTAATATTATTGGAGATTCTTGATGATAGAGAGTAGAAACAACATTTTCAAGTCATTTATTGGGTCAGTTCATAATTATAAGGAAATCGAGGGATTCACTTGCCAAAAGCCGCTCCTTATCCCTCGACCGTTAATCGCCCGCCAAAACCGTCTTTAATTTTATTCGTATTTCTGCCCCCAAATCTCAACCCACCAAAAAAAAAAAAAAAACAATTTCTCCATTTCCCAGGAATCCTTTCAATTCCGACGTGAAATCCCTCATGCTAATACCCTTAATCTTCTTTTTACTCTCCATTAATGCATCTTCAACCCAAATCCTCTCCAAATGGAAGCTCGAAAATGGCGAAATAGTGTTTGATTTCCGGTGGGCTCAGTCGGCGAATTGGGCGTCTCCAGTTAATCGGTTCGCTTTTTTCTCTCTGAAAAATAATATTTGAACTTCTGTATGTGTGTGTGTGCTTATGTGTGTTTTTCTTGGTTTTGATTATTGTTTTTGGTTACATATGTGCGTGGGTCGTGTTAATGCAATGTAAAGATCCGCAAATTCAACTTGAACAAAAGCGAGTAATATTTATCTTATCACTTAATTGCTGCTCCTCCACCAGTTTGGTTTCTCATCCGCTGTCATCCAAATAGGGGAAACTATTTTGAGATTTCTGTACGCTAGAAGCCTAGAACTGTATGTACTCATCAACTATGGTATTGCATATGATAATACATCTTATTATTTATTATGTGATCAGAGTTAGTTCTATCTAATGTAGCTGAATGGAGGGGTAACTCGGTCATTGAAACTGCACAGAATGACTGGTCTATGCGTACTGGTAAATATTGATTCGAAGGCAATATTTGAGTCTGGAGATGATTATAATTAGATTTCAAATTCCATGTTGCCAGATTTACATAATATTGAAATAGTATTTTGATTAAAATTTCCTCGCTATACCTGATGGCAACAATTGGTGAGCTGTGATTATAGTGAAGGCCATGGAACAGAATTTCAATCAAAACTGGGGCTGTCCTTGACAATGCATCTCCTTGACAGTGACGCATATGAAAGACCTGATTTTACAATAGTCATTACTGTTTAGCAAAAGCGATAATATCTTGAAAGAAGATGATGGTGTGCAACTTTTTTACAGTGTCATATATTTTATTACTTGGATCAGAATATATTAATTCGTCCATTCCATTTTGTAAGCAATTCATCGATATGGAAGGTTGAGTTTTCAGTTCAGTGTGATCTCATCTTTCACATATTATCTCATCAATCATGGAAGCTATTCAGATTCCATTTCAAAGGCCAAAAGGCAGTGTAAATGGTTTATTTGAGTCTATTGAGGAGCTGTGGAACAAAGTTATGGCTGTTTTGGCAGGTTTCATCACTCAAAAAAGTTGAGGGGACTATCTCCTTTTCCTGCAGAGTGAAATTGCAAAAATTAAAAAACATCTCCTATAGAAAATTTTGCAGAAGTCTGTTAACAAAAACATGGAGTCACATATCTTTCTTGTATTCTAAGTTTGTCCAGATGTTCATATTTTATGGGCAATTTATTATGTTACTTGTACTTTTATTGCCTGTCTCTGGGTAACATGCATGTAACTTTTCTTGCTAATTCCCATATTGCTTACAATTGAGAGGTTAATTTGTATAGTTATTTGAGAATTATTTAGGTTTCCTAAGGCATGAGTGCTTTTGCATGTAGATGTCTGCTTCCATGAACACAGCAGAATTCATATAGAGATATAATCACACTGGAGACTAGACGTCAGGTTCTCATCTTTTGATGTTTTGGTGCTTCATGTGTAATACAGGAGGAAGTGCTCTGTATTTTCTGACATCAGCTGCCCATATACAATATATATCTGCATGAGTTGGATATGGTTTCCGGTCAAGTTTTTTAGCTTTTCTTCCTGACAAGTTCTGTGCTTTGTCACTGCAGCGTTTTCTGATACAAGATTTAGCATTTGAAATCTGGAGAACAATGTCTTAATTCTTGTCTTTCTGAGTTGCAGTTTCGTGGTTCTGAGTCTGTGTGTCAAAAAGGACTCTTTGGTCCTCTAGACTGGATTTATGAGGAGGAGCAGTGGAGAGATACTGAGTCATGAATGAGATGGATCTTCATCACTCAAAGAAATTTTAGGCATGAGAAAAGGCACCACAGGCATGATGTAAAGAAGTGGCAAATTAAGCAGAGTGACAGGCACAACCACTTAATAGGGAAAAATAATTAATGTTGCTACCTTCACCATGTTCATAAGGAAAAACACAAACATACAAGACTCAAGAGCTCAGGTATATTACAACAGATTCCATTCAGCAGAAGAGAGAACAATAGTCCTAGACATCAAAGGCAAAGAAAAGAAAAAATTAAATACCCCTGGCTGAATTTGTGCCCAATTTTCTAGTTTGAAACACCTATCTCATTAATGGCACTATCTTAATTCTTCTTTGTTTATCCCTCTAGTGTAAAAACCTTTCACCCCTTCCCCTAAGACCACCGTAAGGGAAACATATAGTAGAATGTTGATGACGTAAAATAAATTTCTGATGAATTAAACATGGATGCAAAAAGAGTAATGATGAAATTTTATATATTAACATCTGATAGTTAGTCTGACAATGTGTATTGTATATTCTGCGTGAATTTGTTTTTTTTTCTCTGTTTTCTAGACCTACCACTTTCTATTTTGGATAACGTATATGAACCAAAATTTTGTTCTTTGAGAGCAAAATTTCCTCACATTGCTTAATCTAGAGACAGAGGTCCTTTTATTTTCCTCTGTGATTCTTCAATTGATTCTTGACTCTCTGGGTATTATGAGTACACCGGTGCATTTGGAAAGGTGGAGCCTGGTTTGATGCTTTTAGCCATCCAAATGACTTGCCTGCTTATCATCTTTATTTGAAACCCCTGCTTCTATTTAACTTTTTCAGAGATGTGAATGTGAAATCCATTTGGAAATTGTAGACCAGGAGTTCGAAGAATATCTCCTCCTTTGATTGCTTTCCACCTGGTAGATGCAAACAGTTTAGTCAATTCTCTGTGATCTTCATACTCTGTCTGAAAAGTAATAATATGTTTTCTTCTTACTTGTACTTGGTTACCAAGCAATGGAGAAATACAGCCATTTGCACCTTTGTGAAATCTGTTCCAACACAAAACCTCATACCACCACCAAAGGCCATAAAGTTCCTTGATGCACCATTTGTGTCTATTCCCTGTAGGCAACAGAGCTTCCTTGATTAAGAGCTGGCACGAAGTAAATCAATCAAATGTAGGGTGATGAAGTTGAAATACTTGCCTCCCATCTCCATGGATTGAAGTCGAGGGGATCTCTATATTTCTTGGGGTCTAAGTGCACAGCTGGAGGACATACCATGATTGCCCAACCTGCTGGAATGGTATACCCTGTACCAAAAAAAAAAAAATTCATGCTATGCTCTATGAAACAATCTGCAAATAGAAAACTGGTTATATTCATGTATGAATCATCACCTTTAAATTTGGTTTCCCTCATTGCTTTTCTGAAAATTCCAGGTACTATATTTGCGAGTCTCACAGTTTCGTTGATGAACTGCAAATTAATTCTGTTAGCGAACAGAATAATGTGAAAAAATTCATAAGTTCTACGTAAATTAGATACTGGTAGAATCACCTGAAATGTGAATCTCATTGATTTGTACTCACTCCATGTTAGTCCAGAATCTGGATTTTCCCTCCTTTTAATAATTGCCTCGTGTTCTTCCTGAGACATATCTAGACCATGTTAACTCCATTAACCAGAATTGTCCTAGTTGTTTGATCAGCAGTAGTTATTCTTCACTCACCGTCAGTTTTTTCAAAACCAATGGATGTTCTACAAGAAGTTTAGTTGCTAATGTGAGTGCTAGGGAGGTCGTTTCAAAACTGGCAAAGAGTAGCACAAACATCAAATCCAGAGCAATTGCCTCTGTGAGAAGTGTATCCTCCCTTTGAAGTTCTTCCAAGACATAATCAAAGAAATCACTTCGTACTTTTCTCGGTCTTTCTCGTCTTTCTTGAAGCATGTTTTTCAGCATCTTCATTGCCTTCTTTCTCCCCTGATCAAAGTATTATAAATCATGATACCATTGTTTCATGAATGTATTATGCAAAGTCAAGATTAATACATTTGGAAATTGGACATACCTGTAAGCATTTGTGGTAAGCTGTTCCAGGAATATCCACAGGAAAGGAGATTAAACCCTGTATAAAAGCTACAAAATTTTCCCTCAGATTCTCGGTGGATTTTTCTGAATCATAACTGATTAGTTTTTTTGCAGTCAGGTCAAATATCATCTGCAGGAGGGGATCAACAGAAAATATTAGTCAAATTTAAGGATTACAAACATTTGGGAACATAATGAGGATAAGAGGGTGTCCTTGTTACCTTTGCGGTTGCTTCCTTCACTTCAACAATACTCTGGCTTGTCCACCTTTCCAAGTTCCTATTTGATGCCTGTTCAACCTCTGGAAGCATTTTTTTAAGGCTTTCTGGGCCAAAGAGATTCAGCACCATGTTCTTAAGGTACTTGTACATGAACCCATGCAAAGAACCTACATTTTGCCTCCCAAATATTTCAGTGAAGGTATCTGGATACCAGCTCTGAAACAATTGTCCCTCTTGTTGAAAAATGAAATAATTAAGATCTGCATCTGTGGATACTATTACGGGTCGTCCTACCAAACTAGTCTTGAATACAGGGCCATATCTGAAAAGTAAACACAGAAGGATATCATATGATTGTGACGATGCAGACAATAATATTGATGGATTGACTGCATTGTCATGATTATTTGAAAATCTTTAGGATGACAGCAAGATTACCTTTGCATCCTCTGCCTTACAAAAGGAGGAATATCAGAAGAGGTGTTAGGAGCAAAGAACTGAAAAGTCTCTCCAATTAGAGGCCAGCCCATTGAACCAGGTGGGAGGACTCCATTGCACCTGGGGTTCCTCCAATGGTAAAGCCAGTTGGTAATGGCTATAATCAATAAGGCTCCAATGTAGAAAGCTGCCGGAAACATTGTTAGTGGAAAAATACAAAATGTACAGTATTCCTGAAAAGAATGGTTGTAGAAATGCCAATATGCAGGAGAAGAGAACTGTATAAGACTCTTTCTTTTCAAGAAATGAGAGTTAAGGTGGAATATTGGGAAGGAGGAGACAAGGCTGAATAGAAGTTGCTGGTATGTATCTGATGTCCACGGGGAGAACTGCTTAAATAGGCAGGCAAGAATCTGCAACTAATTAAAATAATAGTTTTGAAGTTGGCTTACTTTGTTTTTCTGAAGTTGGTTGCTCAAAGCTGTACATAATATTCTAAATGACAAATAGAATAGTAAGAATAATTTTGTCTACAGCACCCCCTTATCCTTCGTCAACACATCTATAAAATATTCATAGAAAGCCTAGCATGACGATGAAGCTTACAGGATACTTCCCCCCCACCCCCCCCACCCCCACCCTCTCTCTCTGGGATGTACACTAAAATGGCGCATGACGCGGAAATATGGTGTTCTTTATCTTATTTGAGTAGATGTAGCAAAACAGGATGCTTCTTCCCTAGATTTAAGAAGTATTGGTTCTAACTATAGATCCCTCTGACCTACTAAGTAGGAAACAAATATACGAAACATAAATTACTAGAATCTGGAGGATGTCAGCTTATTGCAAATCTTCCCTATATCTTTGCTAAATATTTTGCCATCTAGAGTTGTTAATGCCACCATACTAGTTGCTCTCTCCCTTATTCTTTCTGTTCATTGTTTTTCTTTTGTCTCGTGAGAACTAGATCTAATCCTAGATCGTTTCAGCTGTACATTATCTCATATCGGTTCTGCAATCTTATTTACATCAGCATTGGTATTAAAATGTTGTCTTGTAGATTTCCATACAACTACTGTATCTGCCTTGTATGAAATTTATATTGTTAAGGCTTTTCCTGACATGACAAATTGTAGGTAAGGCAAGCTAGTCGAAGTTTATTACCATTCAACCACATAGAGCACCACCCTCCAGCCCTTTGAGCCACGGGCTTAAACTCGTTCAACGACTAATTATAGGTAGGTTACTGTGTATCATGATGTATGACCAGCCATTATTACCGGTTTATATTAGCATACTTGACTATAAATTTTGACCATAATGTAGGATCAGGATTCATTCATAGTGTGATTTAGGCAATAATTAAAGTCCTTGTCACCTTTGCACTCTGATCAAGAAACTTTGTCTGGTGTTTCATGTATCAATCCCCTCAACACTCGTGTGCACATTGGACCTTTACAGTTTAATTCTTGTTAATATATCCATTATTCCTTTTGGCTTTTGGCTCTTATTTGTCATGAAGGGACTGGTACAACTAGTGCTTAATTAATCTGCCATATTGTGTTGTTGTACACACATTACTTGATTTAATCATCTCCGTTTTCCTCTTATCTCTTTCGGTGATTTGATTCAATGTTTTCTATTCTAAAAGTTGTTTGATTTAAATACATTATTGAAATGGATTGCTTAACTGCAGGGCCTCAAGCTTGGAAAGGTCTCCTTAAGGTAATGCAGCAGAATAATGACAGCTCAATCAGTTCTTAGTTTTGAGACTTATTACAAATAAAGAAATCCTGTGCAGAAAGAGTATAAAAAGTGTTTTGTGTTGTTGAAGTCAAATTCTCTGGACCTAAGAGGTGCTTCTATTGTTGGTTTTTTTAAATACTAAACACAAGTGAGAGAGACTTGTTGCACATTTCTGGTTGAAGAGCCAACAGGGCCCCACTTGTTGAGATGGTATGATGCAGAGATCCACTACTCTGGACCTACCTGTAAGCAATTTATACATCCTACATACATGTTTTGTGCAACTACTTCTAGTGTGTTATAAATTGATACATGTAAAATTATTTTATAGTGTAATTTTTGTTGTGTCCTGGTTGCATAATAAATTTGATCTTTTATTCCAAATTCTATTATATTTGGTATATCATTTGATATCAGATGCCACGTGTATAAATTTTTTTTGTTAAATAAATTAAATAACGTAATATCTGTATATATGATAAGACTAGAAATAGAATATCTAATTCGAATAACGCAGTCTTTTAATTTCGGGAATTTACATGACAAAGTAAGTTTTGCTCAAGTGGCTAAATTGGAGCTCAAAACATAGAGGAATTAAGTTAGAGTTCTATTAGAAAGTGAGGGTATTTTCATATTAAGTTATTGTTAGCTGATATTTCAATAGAATTATATATTAGGTCACTTCACTTAAAAAAGAATTTATGTGTATATCAGCCCTACAAATGAAGGGTTATGGCAATATAAAAAAGGAAGGAGACACCCCAAAAGTTTTTCCTAATTGATACATCTCTAATCATTAGTTTCATTATACAAATACCATAGTATTATAATTAATCAGATCACAACCACTTGGTATTTTTCATTGAAAACGAACTTAGGAAGAAATCGAATTGTAAATTTAAATGAAGTTTGAGAATATTCCAATGTCATAGTTGAGGGTGTTTAGCACCCAATTAGATGCTTAAATATTGCAAGAAGTAAACATTTATATATAGGGATAATTATATTTATATTTACTGATCTATAGTCAGTTTAACAAAACCATCTCTGTTTGTTTGTATAATTACATAAACCACCCTGACAACCAAAAAAGGAGTGGTTTTTGTAATAATATTGACATTTCTGGGGTTTGTGTGTGTAATTTTTCAAAAAGTAGGAGCGAATTGTGTAAATGATATTGGTGTTTTATGTGGGTGTATGTGTAATTTTTCAAAAATCATCGATGATTTGTGCAAATAAACTATAATTCAGGGGTTTCATATAATTATCCCTTATATATAATATTATATATATATATATATATATTATGTGTGTGTGTGTGTGTGTGTATAATATAAAGTACTCAATAAAGATATAGATCTTCATATATCAAGTAGCATTTCTTTAGTAAATCAGAATCTTTTGGACTTTTTCCCTAAGTTTCAAAGAATTTCATGATCTTCCTTGATTTTCTCCTTGTAATTTATTTAGATATTGCACTATTTTATCTTACTTGCTTTACCTTATCTAGGGAACATTTTCAAGTATCCACATCCAATTTCATCTAAAATAATTCATGCCCAAATTCTCACAATTCTCTCGTTGTTAACAAACACATCACATACAAAATTATGTGCAGATGAAGAAATTCATTAATTAAACTCAAATAAGTGTAATAAATTCGGATGGTTTATGATGCATGTTAGCATAATAATTACCATTAATAATACATATAGGGTTAATAATTCTAACTTCATTTTCTTGGAATGCGGCAAAAACATTATAAAATTAAGACTAAGAACATTGCCCTCCATTACAAAATTGAGATAACTACAATTAACATTAGAAAAAGTCGTTTTTTCGAAAAATTCGGGTCCCAGCTAAAATTAGAAATTAAAAACGTGTTTAAATATAAAGTCATTTGAAATCCTTTCTTCAAGTCTTAATTACAAATCTCTAAAAAAGAAAAAAAAACCTATTTCTCATTTTAACCAACAAGAAACTTTAAACGTTTATCTTTCCAATATTTTTTCCTCACAGAGTTAATTAAAATTTTTTGAAATCTTAGTGGGTCAAATCTCTCAAATAATGAAGTCCACATTCAAAATTTCATCCTCTTGAGAAAGGGGCAGAAGGGAGGGAGAGTAGGTTTCTTTTACGCCTGTTGACCAGGATCTTTGTCTTAATTTTTCCAACAATTCATTTTTCACCCTCAATTCCCTCTTCCTATCAATTAATCCCGAAGAATAACGGTTTTGTAAATACTATATTTGACCTACAATACACTGAGTAGGTGGATGATTGACACTACCCTATTTCTTAAATTTAAGCAGTATGTATCATTTATCTGTATATTCAAGAAGTTTTGGACATGATGTGTGCTTATTTGATTGAGAAGACCGTTGCTAGTAGTGCATTCCTTGCGTATGGTTTTTCCGCACCGACCCCTGCTCTCGCGCGCGCGCGCGCGATCGTGCCGGGAGCCGCCGAAGCGCGTGCGCGCTCCCGTGCCGAACCCCGACGACACGCGCGCGCGCCCTGCCGGAAGCTGAATTTCTCGGAAAAACGGCTTTTTCCGATGTTAATTATAGTTATCTCAATTTTTGTAATGGAGGGCAATGTTCTTAGTCTTAATTTTATAATGTTTTTGCCGCATGCCAAAAAAATGAAGTTAATTCTTGCGTATGGTTTTTCCGCGCCGACCCCTGCCCTTGCGCGTGCGCGCGCCCCGGTGTCCCAGGACCCACCGACGCGCGCGCGCGGCCCTGCCGGGAACTGCAGACGCGCGGCATGCGGCAAAGATATTATAAAATTAAGAGTAAGAACATTGCCCTCCAATAAAAAAATTGAGATAACTACAATTAACATCGAAAAAATCCATTTTTTCGAGAAATTCGACTCCCGACAGGCGCGCGCGCGCGCGTAAGCGGGTTTTGGGCACTGCTGAACCCCGTCGGCGGGGGTCGGCACGACTCGCGTGCGTCGACGGGGTTCGGCACGGGCACGCGCGCGCGCTAGAACAGGGGTCGGTGCGGAAAAAATATACGCAAGGATTAACTTCATTTTTTTGGCATGCGGCAAAAGTATTATAAAATTAAGAATAAGAACATTGTCCTCCATTACAAAAATTGAGATAACTACAATTGACATCAGAAAAATCCATTTTTTCGAGAAATTCGGCTCCAGGCAGGGGCGCGCGCGCGCGTTGTCGGGGTCGGAACGGGTGCGCGCGCGCGCGTCGCGGTTCCCGGCACGGGCGCACTCGCGAGGGCAGGGGTCGGCGCGGAAAAACCATACGCAATGATTAACTTCGTTTTTTTGGCATGCGGCAAAAGCATTATAAAATTAAGACTAAAAACATTGCCTGTGACGTTGGTTTAATAATGTATTTGATAAAACGGCCCGAATTTCTTAATAATGTTGTTGACTGTGACGTTGGTTTAATAATGTATTTGATAATTTTATTAAGAAAGAAGTAACTCAAAATGTGTTATTATTATTGTGTTTCTCATTGTATAACAATTTATTAAAAAAAAGTCTTTAATTTTGTTTTTTTATTGTTGAATTGAATTCACTTGGTCTTTCTTTTTCTTGAGTATATAAAACATCGCAATATAAATTTCAATCATCAACAATTATCAGAATTAACATAACATTTATTAATAATGTAAAATAATGTATAATTAACTAGTGATTATTTTTAGAAAAAATAACAAAAATTTAGTATCAACATTCTTCCTTTTGAAAATTGTATTCCTTAATTTGTTTATTTCGAGTAAAATCCTTAACTTAAAATTCTAAATTTATAATTAAAAAGAAGAAAATAATAAAAGTAAAATTTGAACCATATTAATAAACATCATATTGTTTTCGATTATTTTAAGTTATTTATATAATATATATATATATATATATATATATATATTCAACAATTTAAGTTAGAATTTTCTAGTTTGTGAGAGTTGTTGTAATTAAGCTGCCAACCTACTCACATAGTACAACCTTTACAGCTCTGTACTTAGGAGGAAAGACATTACAAGACAACATTAGCACTTAATTATTTTTGTTTAAAAAGGTATTAATATAGAGATTAATATTATTTGTTTCTTGGACAAGATTCAATGTCTCTCTCCCTCTTGCGAAAATTCTTGGTAACTCCCACAATTTTGACTCTTCAAATATGTGGGCTGGATTCAAATTCGGGGCTGTGATTTTCTAGGTGTGATTTGTTCTGCACTTAAAATTCTATATATTTGATTGAGTTAGCAGCACCTTTTCTTAATGAGTTCAAACTCATATTTTCTTATCTTCAATCCTTGTTGTAAATATAAACAAATTTAGTTGTTTATGCGGCTATTTTTTATTTAGTTTTTGATAATGACAACAGGTTCTCCTAAAGTGTGTCATGATTACAAATATCGATTCGTTTTTAAAAAAAATTACAAATAATCCCCTGAGATTAACAATAGTCTAATAAATATTCCTCATGATAACTAATTATAGGTGGGTACTTGTTAGAAGGTCGTTAATCCCAAAGGAACATTTGTAATTTTTCAAATAATAAAGAGATATTTGTAATTATATCAAATTTTAGGGGAGGACGTTGTTATTTACGCTTTCTTTTTTTTAAGCAGTATGTATAACTAGTAGAAGAATATAATATATATATTATATTATATATATATATATATATAGGAAATTTGTCATTATAAATTAACGGCTCGATGTGTATGCGAAGTAGGACAGAGATTTATAAGATCATGGGTTGAAGATAAAGGAGAGACACAATAAACGTCGGATATTTTAGAAATTTCACATCTGGCATGTCAAATTAGTTAGTTTAGGAGGTTTAGGCTTAATGTAATAATGCAGATATATAATGTTTTCTCGAATCATACTTAAAAAATTAAATAAAAATATACGTATAAAACATAAAAAAAATAAAAGGAACTTTTCAATATTTTCAGCACAATTTGTGATATAAATGCGAAGGAGAGCTAACTTAGTTAACAAAGTTGAGGTTCCATGGTACTGATTTACTTTAATAATAGTTATTGATATACTGTAATAATAATTAATTATTGACTAGTTAAAGATATATGTTATTGATTCACGGCACATTGTTTGTCGATGATAAAAAATTAATTCTAATGTAATTGATTCAAAAAAAAAAATTGTGAAATAAGTGTAATTGCACGAATTTTTTACTAATCCATACTTCTTTTATTCAATATTTTAATTATTCATACTTAATAAATGGCTATTCCAAAGATAAAGATAAGATTAAATATCAAGATTTGAAAATAAAAATAAATAAAGGTAGCCCTAGACCCCTATACCCTTAGCATCAAATACTATGTTCATACCAAGAACATTCACAATTTGATTTCTCTTATTCTTCTTCAATTTTTAATATTAGTATTTCATTAACTCTCATTTAATTAAATATTTTCGATCCCCGTTCCAACCAATATCTCGACATTTATCTATTTTTATATTAGTTAAATTTAATTACCTTAATAATATTTTTAATATATTTAATCCGTTTATGATACTTAAATTCTTAAAAATTCAAATATTAATTAACAGCTCAAATTCATCGTTTAAAATGACATCAGAGTCAGACCGAACAAAAGATCTTTATATATATATATATTCTCATGCACGTAAAGGGGCATGTTAAGATACAAATATTAAATTTTTTTTCTCTGACAGTTTAAACTTTTAAATGAATGATCGTTTAACATAAATCTACTGAATATTATGAAATGTTTCAGGGGCATGTTAATATACAAATATTAAATAATTTAAATTTTTAGATGAGATGGTCGTTTGACATAAATGTACCGAATGTTATAATCGATGGATTTATACCAAAAAATCATTTTAAAAGATTAAATTTTTTACCACTCCTAGTCCTATTAATTTGGCAGTTTTGTAGTAGTCAACACGTTAATCTTGGCAAAGTATTTTATATTATCTCAGTTTTCCAAGTATTCTTAGATCAATACCATTATAAATTTAATTCTTGTTTCATTTCAGGTTGTCAATGAGGTAATTGTAATTTAATTAATGGTGTAAATTCCCAAAAATACTAGTTCTTGTACTAATCAAAATAATAAATAAAAAACCAAAGATGTCTACATTATGCAGGCTTCCCCCCAATCTGAGGGTTGACTATTTTACTGCTAAGCACGTTATTCATTCATTAGAGATAAAGTTTTATCTCTCTATCAAGAATTATGCAGGTGAACTTGACCACGCTCGTGGTTTGAGTTGGTAAGAATGGATCACTTTTAATTAAATTATTTTGAATATTTGATTTCTTTTATTGATGTAAAAACTCATGTATTGATGAGTGATTTGTAAGTATTACTGTAAGCGATTTATGATGTCGGGGGCATTTTTAAACTATGATGACGATTGGAGTCGAAACCACTCAGTGGGAACTGTATTGATGGATAATTTATAAGTACAAATGTAAGTGTTTTGTGATTTTGAGGGCATGTTCTGAACTGTGATGGTGGTAGGAGTCGAAACCACCAGTGAGAACTGTGTTGATGCGTAATTTATAAGTACTAAAAACGATTTATGATTTTGGATGCATATTCTGGACTTTGACAGCGGCCGGAGTCGAAACCATTGAATGAGAACTGTATTAATTGATAATTTATAAGTACTACTGTAAATTTTGGGGGCATGTTCTGAACTGTGATGGTGGCTGGAGTTGAAACCACCCTGTAAAAATTGTATTGAAAGGTGATTTGTATATACTTTTGTAAGCGATTTATGGTTTTGAGGTATGTTCTGAATTGTAATGGTGATAGGAGTCAAAACTACCCAGTGAGAACTGTATTGATGGGCAATTTGTATGTACTGCTTTAAGCGATTTATGATTTTAATGCATGTTTTGAATTGTAATGATGATTGAAGTTGAAACCATTCAATAATAACTGTATTAATAAATAATTTATAAATATTATTGTAAGCGATTTATGATTTTGAAAGTATACGGGTGGTTGGAGTCGAAATCATCGAATTTATGTTCTACCGGAAAAATAGATGACTTGAGTTCATAAAGAAATAAAATAGAAGGAAAATTTCTAATGGATATTGCTGCCACGTTTCCAAATTTTGAGCCGTTCAAATTTGTGATGAGAATTTTTTGCATCATTAAGTATATAAATATATTATTAGTTTATAAAATTAATAACTGATATTTTTATATGTATATAAATATATATAAAATATAATAATCGGAATGATAATGATTATAAGTATTTCTAGTGAAAATATATACTTTTATCATTATTTCAAGAACTGAAAATTAAAAATGAAAATAAAATCAAACTACATACTCAAACAGTCGAGTTTAGATTTGAATTGATAAAAATAATTTTTTGTAAAGAAAAAAGAATAAATAATTAATAACACGATTTAAATTTCTATTAAATTCTAATCAAATGATGTTGTTGATAAGCATAATAATTATAATTATGATTAATAATAATATAAAAGGAAAACAGTTGGCCGGAAATAAGGTAAACGGAGAGGCCATGTTCATATTAGTGTAAGAATGTGGCATCTGCTAATTCCAAGGTTGTAATTAAACTACTTGCTCTCCAAGTACGCTGACAACTTCCTATTTAAATATTTATTTAATTAATTAACTTACATTATTATTATTATTAATTTGGTCAAAATTTAAATTATTATTTCTCCCACTTCCATTTATTTCAACCATGAAAATTATTAAATAATTCATCTTTATTAAATTATATTATAAAGCAGCATACTTTATAATATTATTTTGATCTTTTCTCTTTTATATATTTAATGCATTTAAATTCTTCCTGAAATTAATAATTTAAATTTTATAGATAAATGTGTGTGGTCCTTATGAAACTTTGATTTTATGAAATTTATTACAATTTATGCTCGTTTTTTTACCCCTTGTCTTAGGACCAATCTGATAAAATATTTGGCTTAAAGGGTGTATATAATATTATACCTGCTGACGTGTTGTTGGGAAATGGTGAATAATAAATTAAAAAATAAATTTATTTTGATTTGATTAAATTGTAATAAGTGGTCGGTTACGATGTTCGGTACATGATAAGCTCGTGATACGTGGATGATGGTTGATGATGTTCAATCATCATTCAATCATGTTTAAACAACTAAATATGTGTTAATCACTTAATTAATATTTTATTTGGTTGAAATGATGTGTCTGTTCTAGTAAAATAGTATGTCTTTTCGGGTGAAATGATGCGTCCGATGAAAAGTCATAACCTTTTTGCAATTATCTTTTTTTTTTATTGCATGTTTCTATTCAACGGTACCTTTTCAACTGTTATAGGCCCTCCCGTTTCATTTTATTCAATCAACTTGAAAAACATTTCAAAGCATTTTGCAAAAATTGCATTTGGTCTTTTATTAAGAAGGTTCCAAAATTGTTTTTTGGTTTACTGTTTCTCAAAGTTTGTAATGTTGCTACTTTAAAATTAGGGTTAAAAGCAGACACCCCCCCAACCTTTGGCGCGTTTTGCACTTTGCCCCCCAACCGTTTTTTTTTTACAAGTCACCCCCCAACCTTTGTATTTTATAGCACATAACTTATTTTTTCATTTTCAGGCGAATCTTGAGGGAATATTCCATTGGGTGTACCACACGCGACTTATAGTTGTCTTCTAAAAGGATATTTAAGTAATTCACCTTATCCCCTCCCAAATTAACTAATAAAATGAAAGTCCCAAATCATTTGCCCTAATTTCTTCATACACACAACAACTTGACGGAGGATTAAAGAGAAATGGAAGACAACTGCTACTGTGGGCGTCGATCAGTGAAGAAAACGTCATGGACAGATTTGAATCCAGGCCGAAGATACACTATTTGTGATAAATTCCGGGTAAGTGCAACTTCATTGAAGGAAAAACTGACGGAAGGAGAAATTTTTTTTCTTATGAATTTTTTGTTGTTTCGGAAACCTGGTGTGTAGCAAGTGGGAGGTTGCAGCTTTTTTTCTTGGCTTGATCCTCCAATGTGTGAGCGTTCGCGACAAATTATCCCGAGCCTACTTAGAAGGATCAATCGTCTTGAAGATGAAGAGAAAAAAAGAAGAAAGAAGGAGAAGTGGTTGTGGGGGGTGAAAAAAACACAATCTCCAACCCATGGCAGAAAAATATTTCTTCTTCAGTATCGACGAAGCTTGCCAAACGCAGTGAAAAAAAATGATTTGGGGGTGAAATTAGGTTTTTTTACCTCAAAATTGATTTGAGGGTTTTTTAATCCTCCTCACGTGAAACTCAGGTGGGTGTGGGGTAATTACTGTTTTGCCCATCTAAAGACTCGCCCTAAGTCGCGTGTGGTACACCCAATGGAATATTCCCTCAAGATTCGCTTGAAAATGAAAAAATAAGTTATGTGCTATAAAATACAAAGGTTGGGGGTGACTTGTAAAAAAAAAAACGGTTGGGGGACAAAGTGCAAAACGCGCCAAAGGTTGGGGGGTGTCTGCTTTTAACCCTTAAAATTATAAGTGAATGTATCTTAGGGGGGACAAAATGCCATCGCCGTTAGCATTAGGGGAGGGCAATAATTGTGTTAAAGATAAAAAATCTGACTCTTGTCTCGACTTTCTAATACACAACTACCTCACATTTCACAACACGCGTCGCTGCCCTCTGCAAATATTAATGGGCTTTATTTAACATGTATGCACGTACGATACTGAAATCTAACACTTCGATCGAACCTAATTTACTTACGAACATCATTTTACCTGAGTATCGAAAGATTTCAAATTAATTACCATCTGAACAAGCCTAACGAGCAAATAGAGGTCTAACAGTGGACCCCACCTCCAACTATGGACCCAATCTCAAGTTGAGGGCCCCACACATCATTCACAATCTCGATCCAGATCAATTTATTTGATTAACTTTTAAATATTTTTAAAGAATATAAATATATATAGATATATATAAGTTCATGGGGTATGTGGCTGTGGCTGTGGCTGTGGTCATGCATGACAATTATGTGTGGTCATAACATTTGACCTGCGAACATGTACGAAGGTTGCTTTGCCTTTGAGAAATCAAAGGACATTGTAACTTACTTCACCATAAATTAAAAATACCACTGTTAGTTTTTTTAGAGTAAATAATTTTGATTGATTCAAAAGATGCATGCATTCTGCTTGTAAGTTTCTTTAAGTGTTCGTTTGTCTCTGTGATTATTGTCCAGTTTAATTTAAATGATTATGGTATTTACATTCACAATTTTAAAAATTAATTATGCAGCTGTAAGTTGTAGTTAAATTATGAATTAACTTTTTTTTCTTTTTTCTTACAAGTACAATCATTCTTGTTAACATCAATATCTAATAAAAATTATTACACTACTCATGTTCTACTCAATAACACCTATTATTAATTAGAATTTAGAGTGCAGTAGATCAACTCCTGCTATACAGTAGACAACATCTCACAACCTCATTGGCGAACTAACCTTTTTCTTTTTTTTTTTGTGTCGAGAATTCTACCAAGTAATGAATTAAAACTATAAATTAGAGAAATACTAAAAATCAAGCATGTAAATTAATTTCATGAAAATAAAATTATAGTTAACATCATATTAATTAATCAGCTAATTTTCAAATAATTATAGTTAACATCCTATTAATTAATCAGCTAATTTTCAAATAATTATAGTTAACACCCTATTAATTAATCAGCTAATTTTCAAATAATTATTGCACGGCTCCACCAGTTTGAGAATTGTTAGGGAAGTGATTTTTACTAAAAAGTTTTTTTTTTATATAAAATTTAATCTCAAAAGTGCTTATGCTAAAAGTGACGAAACAGTATAAAAGATTGTGTCTGCATTCGAAACGTAGGTCTAGCCTGCTCAGTTACCGGGTTTTTTTTTTCACTTGACCTTTTCGAATAATTAGTTGTGGAGTCGAATTCTATCAAAATCATGTTTTTATAAAAGACGAGATTTTTAGCTTTTAGTTCACACCATCATTTTTTTTTTTTTAATAATACGTGATTCATTATATCAAATTGAAAAACTAATTCAAACGATACAAATAAACCACTTTAACAGTAGACATATACTTACATTTATGGAATTCGAACTCACAACATTTTGTATCACAATCTTATAATTTATTCTTTGAACTCAAGCATGATATGATAATTCTTTTTTATGTATTATATATATGTGTTTTTATAATATATTTAAATAAATATATGTGATATTTGAAACCTTTAACTTTACGAAATTAAAACATATACATATAAATCTATGAATAATTAATTATTTATTAATAGCACATTTTCTCGTAATAAGAAAATTATTATAATATTATTTTTAAAGGTAAATTACAATGAGCTCCCATAAAATTTATCGTAATTACAAATACCTATTCATTCTTTGAAAATTTTCAAATACCCTCATTTAATGGGATATTTATTAGGATATTTGTAATTTAAGGAGATATTTGTAATTTTTCAAACAACGATGAGATATTTGTAATATTAACAAACCTCAGGGGAGCTTGTTATTATTTACCCTATTTTTCAATTTTTTTTCTTCGATCCAAATATGGTAATGTGACCTATGGATATTTATCGGTAGAGATCCAACTCAAATCCCATCTATATATTTGAATGTGGGCAGTGGGCCTGCGTCCGTCAATGTGCACTGGGCTTAGATATGGGTCTTTTTCTTGTGGGCCTGAGTCCTACCAATTGGGCCATTGACAGAGCCCAGCTATAGCTTAATATCCCTTTCTTTTAATAATTGATTTTCTAAATATGTTTGGGCCGGAATCAACAACGATGTGGGCTCACGGCAAATAATATTATGGCAAGAGAGCCCAATGTATGGCCCATGATTCAAGTGAATCCTGTATGAAACCTATAGATGGGTTTGGGTTAGTCACGGACCCATCGGACGGGATTTGAAGTTCTATTCGAATCCCTGAGCGAGTTCGTGTCTTGTTGTTTGGGTTCGGATCCGATCCGAATCCAACCATTTAGTATATATATAAATCAGTACATTACATTAGAAATAAAAAAAATAAAAGAAAGAAAATAATTAATGTAAATTTTGAAAAGTTAAATAAGTTAGTTATTCTATTGGTTGAAGGATATTTTTGACTTTATAAGAAATTGGTATCGCGGTGTAAGTAATCATCATTTATGAGTGTGGAAGGTCTATTCTTTTTTATATAGTATAGATATAGATATACTAGCCGTTATGACATGTCGTATCTGCATGCATATAATAAATAATTGTTCACTCTTTAAAATATATCATAAATAAGAATAAAATATATAAATCAAAATATCATATTAAAAAAATAAATAAATATATAATAAAATAAAATTTATTTAGGGATATTATCAACACACCAAAAAATAGAGTGCGGAAAATTTTCACATTATTAATATAGATAGACAATATGGATCATATAGGTGAGAAGAAGAATTTGAGTAGGGGTGGTTGAAAATATGTAAGGATAGTTTTGGTAATTCAAAAAATTAGTGTCGGCGGTGTAAGTAATTACTATTTATGAGTGAAAATAGAGTTTTTTTTTTTTATGTAGTATATATATATATATATATATATATATATATTGATATAAAGTGTATGAAAAGATGCACATATTTTATTTAAAAAATTATTGTTTTATAAATTAAAATAATGATATAAATATTTTATGGATGCTTTAATGTGTATATAAGTAATACTATCTTTTAATATTTTAAAGCCTAAATCACGCAAAGAAAATTTTATTTAAAAAAAAATCATTCAATAGCATTGTTTTATCATACTTGTAATTATTTTTTAAAATAATATAATTTGTATGTTTAGAAATTCGAACTGCATCTATAAGACCCAACCCAATAAAAAAAATAATACACGAACTTATGAAGTAAGCTTAGGTAGGCTCGATCTCTCCATCTAATTGACAACCGATTTTTTTAGTATGTCTATTGATTATGCTGCATATAATATCAAAAATTATTCCCATAAGTTCATGCTGAAACGGTTCCCTATTAGGTAGGTAAAATATGATAAAATCTTTGCATCTTATACGTTTACACGAACAAAACTACATTTGAAATGGTATCTCAACATATCTAAATATCATGTGTGAGCACCGCCTGAAATGTGTGCAGGAATTGGATTAGCACGCGAAACTCTCTATCCCACATCAATTGAGAATAAGTTTTTGCACCTATTTACATAATACCTCCTATTTAATAATTGATATATTTAGAATTGAATGTGGATTTCCGGACAGCTCAATTTTTTTTAGTCTGATTGACAACTCTAGGCATAAAATATATATGAAATCATTATATGATCTTTTTATTATATATATATATATTTATAGTTGTAATGCTACATATGTCATAAAAAATTAATTCCCATAATTATTAAATGAAAGAATAAATATAATTATAATAATTATATTAATGGTCCAAGTAATTGATAATATTCCCTAATTTTGAAACCCTAACTTATGCCCAAAGACATCCAATATTCTAAAGGCCCATAAAGGGGAAAAGAGGAGGCGTGGGAGTTTAGAATACTATAGAAGGGTCCCCCAACTTCGTCTTATTTGCCAAAACGCCCCAACTCTGGCACGAAAATGACAGCTCGGTTCTCGCCCTTATATATTCCTATCCAATTTTCTTCTCACACATTTTACGCAATTAATAATAAAAATCTGCCTTTAATTGACGGAAACTAAATTCGAATAATTTGGGAAAAGAATGGCGAGACCTGATCAAGAAGCTATCGAGACGTTCATGAGCATCACCGGCGTTACTGAAGCCGCCGCTATTCAGAAATTGGAGGTAGTTTTATATTTTTATTTTTTTTACTTTTGTTACTGTTTGTAGTTCTTGTACTGATTATTTTTTGTTACTTTATTGATAAATTATTCGGATTTTTTTTGTTGTATTTGAATTTATTATTTGGGGTTGAATTTCAATCTGGAATTTGGTGTGTTGCTTGACACGAGTCCAGACTATGCAGTATTTTAGTGAGAAAAATTAGGTTTTTTTTTTTTTTTTTTGTTGTTGTGGGATTGAGAATCTTAAATTCTGGCGAATTTAACACGTTGATGTATTGTAATTTTGATGTTGTGGTATATTCTAGTTCATAAACTAAATGATTATTTCTTTCTGAAGTTGGTTGAGAAAATGGTTATCGTGCCAACTTGAACTGAATAGAAATCGATCTTGCTTATTGTGTCAAAATATTCTAATGCCGTTCATTGATGGATGGATTTGTGAGTTGGATATGAAGTTATCGATGGCTGTTGTGATTATCATAGTTGTTTAACTTTCCTGTACTATCGGAGAGTTTGGGGCCTTGGCTTGGCATTTCAAATAAGTGAATTTTATGCATCACCCATAAAGCCTTCGCCTTTGTTCACCGCAAAGTATTGATTCATTGAATTAATCGGGTGACTAAATTGCTGGTCTCTCATTAAGATTGGGTGGGTGAAAAAGCTGGTTAAGGCTTGCTGGCAATGTATAGCACCGCTCATCAAATCTCGATCCATATGTGAACAAGGCACCCTCCTGTATATATTTTCTAAAAAGATGTGTTTTTTCCAGAATATTGTTGTTATTTCAATTGTTTCTCATCCAAGTGTCTCCCCTTCTCATTTGATTGTGGCCTTTTTTAATATCCTTGCTTGGGCAGGAACATCGTGGCAACCTCAATGAAGCTATTAATGCACATTTCAGTGAAGGGGACAGAAGCATGTTTGTATCTTTTCGTGTCATTCTAATGTTTATTCCTTCTTTACTTACAATAAATAATTATTTTTCCCTGGGTTTATTAATGCTGTAAACGAGCATCTTATATGACATTTTTATTTCTCTCCCTGTAGAGCTCAAGGGGCATCTTTTGCTGCTCCACAGGATGATGTTATGGATATTGATGATCCAATACCAGTTGAATCCCGCAGACCATCTTCCCTACCCCCCTTTGCTAGAGATTTGAATCCGTTCACCCTTCTTGATCCTAACTTCACCAGGAGTATATTTGATAGTGGTACTGGTATTGCTTCTCGGCCGCCTTTTGTTTCACATCCAAGAGCGGTGAGAGAGATTCCAATTGAAGTTAAAGATGGGACTGGAGCATCTGGTCATTCTGGCGCTGCTCCTGTCATTGAAGATGTCACTGAAACTGCACAATATCATGGCCCAGAAGTACGTGGGACTGTCATTCTAGATGATGATGATGATGAGGATGACAAAAATATTCCAAATGCACCAATTACACATCTAGATGGGCAGGGGAATGAAGCCAGCTCCAGACCAAGTGCTCCGACAGTTGTTGATGTGCCTGACTATAGCAATGATTTGAAGAAGAAATGATACGAGCTGCCATTGAAGCTTCAAAGCAGGACGCTGCGATGTCAAGTCAACAACATGACCTCCTAGTATGTGACATATTTACAATATCTTTGGACAGTGTTATTTTTTATTACTTTTAATTAACTTAATCCGGATGCAGGATCACGGCAATCCCACTCCGGGACCTGTGCATTCTCACCAAGAAGATGCTGAGCTTGCACGTGCTGTATCCCTCTCATTGAAGGTATGCTCTTCCTTTTGGGCACACCATTTTGAATTACAATAACCATTGTGTTAACGTGGGCTTAATCCAGACTGCGGAGAAAGAAAAAGCACTCAGGGAACTAGAAGGGAAAGTTGGTCCTTCAGAACCAGTGACTCAGAAGTCAGCTTCACCAGAGGAAATGGGGAAATTTGCATCTTCAAATGGAAGGTAGATGCTTTTCTTTCATTAATACTTCGTTACACTCAGTTTTTGATTATTTGGTGCACGCAACGTCTTTTGCCTTGAACAAAGATATGGCAAAATTTTGGACAGTTTTACAGGTCATTCTCCAAGACACTAGTGCAAGGGCATGTGCATAACATATCATATATCTATATATGTTATATTGTATTATCAGATTATTTTTTTAATTTCTATGGTTGAAAATCTTAAGCAAAGGGTAAACATGGTAAAAAATTGAAGTTAATATATATAATAAGCAGAATGATTAGGGGTTCCAAAATGTGAGTGTTAAACATGAGAAAACTAGTATTTGTGTGGAATTCTTGGAATTCAATTAAGTACATTGGAAGTTTGCAGTCTATAGTATAATTGATGAGCATAATAGTTCATCATGTTCTTTGCTTTCTTTCTTCTGGATAATTTGTATTTTCCTTATTTCATCCTCCCTGAACCGAAATGCTTTTGAGTAATGTAGTTGACCTTATTTTGTAGGTTTCAGATCATATTTAGCACTCAAACCATTGCCTTCATTGAGTCTCCATGATCCTTCCGTTCATTTTCAGTACACTAATGCCATGTCCTGAGTATGCATGGAAATAGAAAAATAACATATGTATTTTGTTAGAGTCTCCCTGTGTATTCGAGATATATCTACTCTTGTATTCTATAAGCTTTTTTGGTATCTGTAGGCAATCTCAGTTGGAGGCTGGAAGCTCGTCCATCCAGAGAAGCTGAAGACGAAGAAGAGCTGCAACTGGTTAGGCACAGGAGAAGACGTGTGACTTCTAGTTCTACCAACACACCAAAAGATATTGAAGGAGTTGAGGTTAGCCCAACTTCAAGTCCTCGGCAGAATGATAATATTCATTCACAGCAGAATGGAAGTGATTTCCCTTCTGATGAGGTAGCTTCTTTTTTCTTGATATCTAGATATTTGTCCAGATTTATGCAAGCATCGCCATCTGGAATGTGAATGAAGTTCCTTTTTATGGATAAGTTGATTAAACATTTTGCTTTTGTACGTATGCCTAAAGTGGGGTGGCATCTCATCTGAGGAACACGATGAAGCTGTAATGCTTGAGGCTGCGATGTTTGGTGGCATTCCTGAAGGAACTGGATATAATTTTCCTTATGCACCTCATCAGTTCATGCAGAATGGTTTAGATAGAGCTGCGGGTCCTTACCCCAGGCGTGCACCTCGTCCTCCATCGCCTTCTCTTACTGCTCAGCGGTTGATACGAGAGCAACAGGTTTGTTTTGCAAAACTTACTGGTGGTTATATTTTTATTTGGCCCTTGGTTAAAAATCTGTGATTTCTCATGCAGGATGATGAATATCTTGCTGCATTACAAGCTGACAGAGAGAAGGAATTGAAGGCCAAGGAAGAAGCTGAAGCCGCTCTTGCTGAAGAGAGACGCAGGGAGGAAGAATTCCATAGACAATTGCAAGAGGAACAGGTACCTATCTTGAAGATTTTAGCATATGGTTGAAGCACCTGTAGTGAACCCATTCTTTTCCCTTGTCGATAAATTTATTTCTGTTTTTGCTGACATAATAATTTTATTAGCTAAATATTGATTAAGACTCAATAGATGTATGATGCTATCCTGGTAGTATGACCAGGGGTTAATTCTAGATAAACTTCTTTTAGGATTGCTTTGTTTAGCTAGATCGAAAATATGCTGACATTTGCCGTACGAGTCTGAATCATATTTGGAGTCTTTAACACTATACACTCTCTGCAATTTATAGTTTTCAATAGGAGCGAGCTTTTGTGGAAAATAGTGTTTCTTTAACAAGTTGGAATAGTATTTTCAACTGGCACATTTTTCTCTAAGAGTCCAAATGCCTTTTGAACTTTTAAATAGTGGTTATGTGTGGAGAAGGTAAAATAATTATATTACCGTCTTGATGAATTTTCCATTTATTTTAGACACTATAAGTTTAATTGTTTAAAATAAATTGTCACATTGTGCTTGATTACTGATTATAAGGCATAACAGAATTCTGTTTAAATTACTCCGTTGTCTCATAGTTAAGACTCCCATTTGATCCTTTTCCAGTTTTAAGTGGAGTTTAAGAAATCCAAGTCTTGTTTATCTTCAAGTTATTGCCATCATTCCTAAATTTAGAGGGAAGTTTGGGGAAAAAGGATTTACTTTCTATGAAATGGAGGCTTATTTAGTCATTTGATGAAGGAAATAGGAGTAATATTTTTTTGTGAGTATGGTTTCAAAGGTGTTTGAATGACTACTAAAATAATATTTAATTTGTCAACTATTTGTGTACCTATTTCCTATTTGTTTTCTATTTTTCATTTTGCTTCCTTTCTCTTTTCTTTCTTTTTTTCTCCTTTGTTTTTCTAATTTGGACTCCCCTGATCCTCAGAGGTTCACCCTGGACCCTTATTTTGGAAGCTCAGAGACTTTAGCTTATTTATTAAAATTTTTTTAAAAAAATTGACTTTGATGGGGGAAGATACGCATCCAAATTCTATATAATTCAGCATAAAGTTGGAATTAACAATGAATTACTGATATGTAGCTTTCCAGCTACTATATCACCCAAGCAGTGACTTTAGGGGTACTTGTTAATTTGAATTTTTATTCTTATCATTTTGTCTTCTTACTGATTTCTGATGCAGTTCTCTCCACTGATTTAAAATTATTTCTGTTAGAAAATAATGTTTGTCCTCATATTTCATATACATGTTTGTTATCATTGGCCAGGAAATTGAGAGACAGTTAGCAGCGAAAGAAGCTTCCCTTCCTCAGGAGCCGACGGGAGATGATGAGAACGCTGTCACACTTCTTGTGCGAATGCCTGATGGAAGTAGGAGAGGTCGACGGTTTCGTAAGTCAGACAAGCTACAGGTAATATGTGGTGGACTGCAAACCATTGATACTCTTGTTTTTCTAATTTCAGGCATCTAAATGTGATACAAATGTATGCAGTTCGATATATTATGGACATGCCAAATAATTCATTTGAGATTAAAGTGTGATTTTAGAACCAGATATAGAAAATATCATCTTAATCGATAGAAGATGTAGGAATAGTTTGGCTCCCTGCTTAGTTCCATGAATTATTAATGGTGTTTCTTAATAATTGATTTCGACAACCATGAACTAACCATTCTTTCCTTCTGCCTGTCAACCTATTATTTTGTGCTATCGGGCCATGTTTGCAATTTTAACTTGGGACCTTCATATCTACACCGTTAATAACTGGATGATACGCTATGTTATACTTAGAGGGTCATGTAACAAAACATAACCTGTTTCATCTCTTCATAATGTCACCTTTTTAAAAATGCCATGTCTTGGTATCCTTGTTGTGTCTCACTATTGTGAGCTGACTTGATTGTTTGGATGGTTTTACAGTATCTTTTTGACTTCATTGACGTTGGCAGAGCTGTCAAACCTGGCAGTTACAGATTGGTAAATATATCTGACACACTCTTCTTATTTGTACTGGTCATTCTTTTTTCCAATAATCTCAATAATAATCAGTAAATCACTTCAGGATACTCTCTTACAGAATTGTTACACTTTTAGAAGCGACACATTAAGAAACCAACGATGTATTATCATAAACTTGGTTGTCTGATTGTTTGCATGTTTCTCTCATTTAGGTAAGGCCTTATCCTCGACGTGCTTTCAGTGATGGAGAGAGTACCTCAACTCTAAATGAATTGGGCCTCACCAGCAAACAAGAAGCCTTGTATCTGGAGTTGATATAGCATATATTTAATTTCTTTAAGCTTTCAAGACTGCAGGTTCAAACTTCCCTATTTGCCTTGATTTTACAAATCGAGCTCTGTGTTGGTTGGTTTGTCGCATCTGGGTTGGGTAACATCATGACATTGTCAACAGAGTGGCGTCGGATGGCTTCTGATCATGGTCATTTTACATAAAACTTTTACATATACATGAAAGGCATGTTGACTTATATCGATGGGCATTCAGTTGGAATTGAACCTGGAAAGGTTCTTACATTGGTCGCTTGTAAATTGTGTTTCCCTACATTTGTTAAGACCTGGAAAGGTAATCGAAAGAGCGAAATATTCTATTCGCAAATGCAGGACCTGCCTCGTACAATTACTCATTAGTACTGTTATTTTGCACTATGATAACTGGGATACTTCTATTGTCAGGACTAATTATGTACGCCCGTATTGCATCTGTTTCAACTGGTTTGGTGCAGTTTACTGTCGACTCCATTTTTTATCTATTCTTGCCACCAGCGTATTAGAACACAATTTACACGAGAGATTGCTTAAATTTCCTAATCTGATTCTTCCTGTAGCAACTTGGACAAGTTGCTATTATTTGGGTGGTGACATGGGAAATTGGTTGTTTGAACATGTGTGATATATTTATTATGTGATTGATTATTTTTTTAATTGTTCACTAAATATACGGTTACACACATCATATGATTAGTTCATAGAGTTCAAATATGATCAGATTCGATTTTGGTTGATGACTAGAGATACATAGTGCTAAATTCCATCTAAATTTCGTGCTAATAACAATCAGACTAACTGATCTCGATGGCTTGTCTATTGCAATTGCATGGATGTAGTCCAACAAGATAATTATTATCATATCAAACAATATTATTTTCTTAAATTCTACATCAGACATTAGATTAGTATAAATACAATTTCATAACTGGAAAATTGTGCTTAGTACTCTGTGAACTTGAGCAAGTCCAAACTAGAACTTGACCCACAGCAGAACATGGATACATGCCTTACTAGTAGTATAAAGAAGAAATGACCATTTTGTGAATAGCTAGGTTGATCATTCTGGAATCACCTTCTAGCTCTAGGAATCAGCAATAATGGCTGGACCATCAGTGTAGTTGCCCGAAACGCCTCATCTACAGTTGCATCTGGAAGAGACCAGTCGAAAGAATATACCAACCAAGCAAGAAGGAAAGGAACAATCTTTGCAGCCATGGGTAGGCCAGGACAGATCCTCCTCCCTGCACCAAAGGGCAAGAGCTCGAAATCGTTCCCTTTGAAGTCCTTAGTCGAGTTGAGAAACCGTTCCGGTCTGTACTCCAACGGCTCCTCCCACACCACTGGGTCACGCCCTATCGCCCAAACATTGACCAGCACTCGAGCACCTCTAGGAACGGTGTAGTTCATGACTAGGCACGTTTCACGGGCACAGTGGGCGAGCAACAGCGGTGCAGGAGGGTGCAGCCTGAGGGTTTCTTTGACACAGGCCTGGAGATAAGGTAGTTGTTCCAAGGGGAAGTCTGTGAGTGAATCTTGATTGAGTACAGAACGGAGCTCTTGTTGAAGTTTGGTCATGGATTCTGTATTGCTCAGTAGCTCAACCATTGTTCTGTTGATTGTTGAGGTGGTTGTGTCTATACCAGCAGTCAACAGCTCCTGCCATAGCATATAGTATTATTAGGAAGCAGTACATTAGATTCCTAGCAAAAACAAAGTAAGGATATATGCAATTTCGGATTCCGAATGCGTTTCTTGTGATTATATCGGTGAGTATTGTTCCATATCGGTCAGTATGTATCAAGATGTTATTGGGCTCTGCAAAACAAACTTATTATGCAATTGATGGGGCTGTATAATTAATTATAAGATACGATGGGAAAATTGATTTTGAATTAATTAATTTTAAATAAAATAATTATAATGTTTGAATTCACATTATATATATATATATATATATATTATAACTAAATTACAAAACTAAACTTCATTTTTAAGGTTCACAGAGAATTATAAAAATTATTTAATGGGTAATTAAATGAAAAATAATTATAGTGGGAAAAGTTATAAACTGTAATTTTTATCAAAAGATAGTTTTCATATAATTTATTCAAAAGGTGATAATTGAAAAATCAGCCAATACAAAAAAAAAAAAAAAAAAATCGTGTTTGCACTCGAAACGACAAGTCGTGCACTTAATTAACTACTCATTCATTTAGACGGTATTCTAACAAATTATGATAATTAAATATCATCATATATAATAAAAATTAGGGATAATTACACGTAGATTCTATATGGTTTGAAAAGTTATATATAATATCCTTGATGTTTGATTCTTTCGAACAAAATAAATTCATGTATTAGTCAAAATTTACCGAATTTATTGATATTAGCAAAAAGTTGAATGAAATTCATTTTTACCCTTAATTTACTTATTAATCACTTGTTATAGGTGAAATAATTTTTTTCTAAGCAAAATACCCTTACATGTGAAGATGTACCTCCTTACACGTATTAACGTGTAAAGATGTATAAGAATAATTTGGTTAGAAAAAAATTATTTGACCTGCAATAGGTTAGTAATAAATCAATTAGAGATAAATATAAATTTTTTATTCAACTTTTCTGTTAATATAAGTAAATTCGATGAATTTTAAGTCACAATTGAGTATATTTGTTATCTATACTAATAAAAAAGAAAAAGAGTTTTATATTCATAAACAGCGGTTAATGACACCGCCGCACCAATTTTTTATAAAGTCAAAAATGCCCTTTAAGTAATAAGATAACTAACCCATTCCCCTTTCCAAGTTATACATTAACTAATAAATTAATTTTCTTTTCTAATGTCATGTATTGATTTGTATATTTTGCTCTTATTTATAATATATTTTAAAACATGAAAAATTATTTATTATGTGCAAGCAAAAACAGCGTGCCACAATGACTAGTATTATATAGAAACAAATGTGGGGATAGTAGATGTAATTTTTTTAGTTATAAAAAATTTACGTATAATTACACTAAACCTTAGGGGTGAGAAATATAATTAGATGAGTATAATTATCTCTAAAAATTATCATCAATATTAAAAAAAATAATAGACATCCTTCAATTTTCAAACTAACAAATGGCACTCAAATTTTAAATAGGTTAATTACATTTTGTCATTCAAACTATGACCGTTTTTACATTTTGGTATCTATTTTTTTTTTTTTTTTGGGTCACATTTACCATATCAACTTTATAAAATTTTGCACTTTAACATTTATAACTATTTTCCAATCAAGTTTTTTATCCAAAACACATCACATGCAGTGTGCATGTGATATAAGGGGTGTGTGACGTGATATTCTTCATATATACACAACATGAGATTTTTGCAGCAGAAAATCAACGAAACGACTATTATACATGGCAAAGTGCAAATTTTGCAAAGTTGAAATATTAAGTTAACAAAAAAAAATAATAATAATAACAAAATATAAAAACCAACCTAGTTCGAACAGTAAATATAATTTATCGTATTAAATAGGTTTAATTGCATTTACTGCCCGTATGTTAGGGGGGGTAGCAAATCAAGGACTCTAGTTAAAGGAGTAGCAAATAATATCTCAAAATTAATTTTTTTTTGGCAATTGAAGGACTTCGGCCATTGAATTTTTCAAAGTGGCTGGAATTTGCCTACTTGGATCGAAATTTGGGTTTTATTTTGGGGGTTTTTGCTGATTGGATTTTTTTAAAAGAAAATTCAATTGCCACTTAAGTGTTTAAGTGGAAAAAAATAAAATATTTTTTTTATTAATTGAACATGTTTTTTTAATTTCTCCTATGCCGCATAATGGATTACATTGAAAAAAAAATATCAAATTGTAAAAATAAAATTTATTTATATTATATACTAGCTATTGTGGCACGACGTCTTTGAATGTGTATACATAATTTTATATAATTCAAAATATATCATAAATTTAAAATATATATACATAAAATTATAAAAAAAATAGATTGTATTATTATAAAAAAATTAAATCATAAAAATAAAAATATTAATTTAATTAAAAAAAGTAAGCCGCCGCGCCGCCGCGCGCCCCCGCCACCATGTTGCCTCCACGCCGCAGCCCCGGAGGGGGGCGAGGTGCCTGGGCGACGTAGCCATCGCCCAACGCACATCTGGGCGATGATGATCGCGCAATAACTGCCTCCCAGTTACACGTTGCCGCCCAAATTGGGGGGACGCTGCGTCGCCTCCCTCTCCTGGGGCGACGCCGTCGCCCCCCTCTGTGAGGGGAAGAGGGCGGAGGGGGAGGGATCGAGTAGGTGGTGGCGGGGGAAGGGGGTGGAGTTTTTTTTTTTTTTTTTTAATTTATATATAAATAATAATTTTATTTTTATGATTATACATGTAATACAAAATTTTAACTTAATTTTATAGAATTTCATTTTTTTTTATGTAAATGCTTAAGTGACACAAAAAAATAAAAAAAATACTCGGTCATCAAAACTTTCAAAATAAAACTCTAATTTGGGTTCAAGTAAGCAAATTCCGACTATTTTGAAAAATTCAGTAGCCGAAGTTTTCAATTGCCAAAAAAATTTAATTTTAAAATATTATTTGCTATCTCTTAAACTAAGTCCTTGATTTGTGATCCTGACATACAAAATAATAAATGCAATTAAGCCGTATTAAATATGACAATGCTGGGATCAAACCTCAAACAATTTGTTGATCTGTTCATCAGTAAACCCTCTGGAAATCAGCACGTCCAAGAGATCTCTGTTCCTCAACTCCCCCTCCTCCGACCTCCGCCTCTCACCGACGACACGCTCCCACAACCCCCACATCCTCACCGAAATCTCCCTGTGCTTCTTCC
The DNA here is from genome assembly GCA_034509725.1 of Sesamum angolense. Classification (NCBI taxonomy): domain Eukaryota; kingdom Viridiplantae; phylum Streptophyta; class Magnoliopsida; order Lamiales; family Pedaliaceae; genus Sesamum; species Sesamum angolense. The sequence goes on from JACGWL010000013.1 coordinate 5,237,450, forward strand.
TCAGCCCATGAGGATCAAATTCCCCCACAAACAACGGGTAGAAATCAGCCAAATTCGGAGCAGAAAGCGCCTCAATAATCCCCCTCAAGAACCCTCTCACCTCACTACACCCCCTCTCCTCCTCCACCCCAACGATGTCCTCCGAGAACAGAATATTCGCAAAAACGTTAACCACCGCCGCAAAAACCACCGGCCCCATATCCACCGCCGTCCCTTCCTTTGCCCGCAAACTCCCCACCATCGCAGCCGCCTTTTCCTCCCACAGGCGACGCTGCGCCTCCACGGATTTCGCCGAGAACAGCTCCGCCCGACAAATCGCGCGCACGTTTTTCCAGTTCTGGCTCAACGCGTCGCCCCAGAAAGACAGTCTCTCGATTTCGGACTCTGTTAATGGGACAGCATGAGGGACGGTCCGAGCGGAGAACGTCCGGTCGTTGGTCTTGAGGATTTCCACGGCGGCAGCGGGCGATGATGCGACGACGAGGGTTTCCATTCCGAGTTTCAGGGACATCAGAGGACCGTAGGTCCGCGAGAGGTGGGCTAGAGAAACGTGAGTGAGTGGCTTGAGGAGATGGATTGTGCCCAAGAAGGGGAATGGAGTTGGGCCCGGTGGGAGTGGGGGAGTGCGGGGTTTCTTGATCAAATACTTGGAAATGATGAAGTACAGTAAAGGGAGAAGGAGAAGTGGAAGAAGGAGTGTGCGAGTTTGTGGTGAATGAAGGAAGAGTTCAGCCATGGATTCCTGCATGGAAGCTTAGCTCCACCGAGTGGAGGGGGCTGGTTTTGTAGGAAGGGCAATGCGGTTCGTAACTTTAAGATCACGGGACCTCAATTCTTAGGTCTTATTAACGTAAATTTGTAAATTTTAGAAAAAAAAATAAAAAAAATTATAAAATGATTTGGATGGTAAAAATATAACTTACCCCAAAAATAGAAAAGAGGTAGCAAAAAGTTTGGTATTGCGATGTCATGCACTGTCATTTGTGAGTTAAAACGATATTTTTCTATATTAGTATAGATATACATATTATATGTATAAAGATTACGTCTTGTATTTTATCCTAAAAAAAATTATTCATGCCAGCCCTTTAAATTAATATATATACACATTACGTATATAAAAAATTATATTATTTAAAAAATTAATCATACGCATATTATGAATATATTAAATAAAATAAAACTTAATATATTTTTTAAAATAAAATAAAGGCCAATTTTTGTAAGCGGAACGATAGAAGTTCACTTTTTCATTTCTTTTGTCAGGAAATAAAATTTAAGAATGATCCAAATCATAGCAGCTATTTTAAATTATAGAACTTAAAAGTTTTACAAAATATTTGTTTCCATATTTTTATTTTTAAAATAAAAAATCACGTACTATACTGAAATTTTGATTTATAAAAAGGAAAAAAAATTAAAACAAAGGGTAAAATACACTTTACCCCCCTAAACTATACATGATGTAACATTTATCCCCCTAAACTAACAAATGTAACACTTACATTCTATAATAAAATTTTTGGATAATCTTGCCCTTATATTATATATATAGTTCAAAAATTTCTTTTTCTAACAATTTTGTATTTTAAGTTTAATTAAAAATTTCTCAATTGAAAAAAATGTCTTTTTAATTATAATAAAGTAATATAAAATAAATTAAATAGTTTGAATTTTATTATATTTTACAGACTCAAAATTAAGTAATGAATGAGTATAAAAAATAACAAAATAATTTCATAAAGTCATTTATTAATTTAATAATATAATTAAGTTATTAACTATTTTCTTTCAAATAAAAATGAATAATTAAATGATTTATTGAACATATTTTCTTTAAGAAATATGATAAAATATTTATATTTATTCATTTTTTGTTAAAACAAATATTTAACTATATATTTGTAAGCATATATATATAATATTGTCAATTTGTTTTAAAAAGCATATATAAATTTTATTGGTTATATTATATTTGTTGTGTATTTACTATATAGTTTAATTTATACTTAACTTGTAATTTAAAATTCTTTTTATTAAAAAAATTAATTAAAAAATTTGGTGATGATTTAATATGAAAAATACTAATATATATATATATATATATATATATATATTAAAAATAATATAATTATTCAAAGCATGAGGGGTATTTTTATTCAACCAAGGGGGTAAGTGTCATATTTATTAGGGTAAATTACATCTACCTCCCCTGAAATTTGTCATATTTACGAATACCCCTCGTTGTTTGAAAAATTACAAATACCCCCCTCATTTTAACGACCATCTAACAATTACCCCAATCTATTCATTTTTTATAGTGAACTGACCAAAATACCCTTATAAATTAAAAATTATAATTTTATTTATTTTTTAAAAAAAAATATTTTTCTTATCGACTAAGGAATAATTTTTTTTATAATTTTTAAATTTTTTTCATCCATCACATTCAATATTTTTATAAAATTTTAATTTTTTTTAAAAAAAATAAAAAAATACAGTAAGGGCAAAGTTGGCATTTCTATACCTCCATAAAAGGATTACATAATTTTATCAAACATCAGGGGGGTATTTGTAATTTTTCAAACAACAAAGGGGTATTTGTAATTATGCCAAACCTCAGGGGAGGTGGTTGTAATTTACCCTATTTATTAATTTAGGGAGTAAGTGTTACATTATAGATAGTTCAGGGGGCAAAGTGTATTTTACCCTAAAACAAATGATATTAAAATATGAGTGATTTTGCATCACGTCACCAAGATTCATACCAAACTTTTTCTTTCTTTCTTTTTGTTTTTATTTTTTAAAATGCAACGATCTCTCTTAAAATATGATATATTATCAACATCTCTCTTTGTTTAAAAAATTATCAATACCCTTATTGTGGTGATCTGATCAAAATGTCATTGTGGAGTAAAAGCTATACTTTTATTTATTTTTTAAAATTTTTTATTCTTTAATAGATTAAGGCCACATTTACTTGGAGTGATGTGATTAAAATGGGATATATTAAATTGTGATTACTATCATGAAAAAATCACATCATCTATCAAGCTTGAAGCACTAATCACAAGCTAATAAAAAATAAAGTAAACAAAAAATAAAGGGTGACTAGCCATGATATCATGGCTAATCACCCAAAGTAAAGGCGCCCTAAGTGGATAATTTTTTCTATAATTTTTAAAAAAATTTCCATTCACCCAGTCTGATTTTTTTATCAATTTTTATTTTTATTTTTAAAAAATAAAATATAGTTAAAAAAAAGTTGACAATTTCATACCTTTATCCAATGATTACATAATTTCGTCAAATATTAGGGTGGTATTTATAAATTTTCAAACAACAATACGATATTCGTAATTATAGCAACATTTCAAAAGGCATCGTTGCAATTTATCCTTTTCTTTTTGATAATAAGAAAAGTAAAGCAGTCATTTAACATAACAATTCTTCTTCGAATTTTCACTATTTGATTCGAACCATAACCTACTATACGATGAGTGAACCCAACGCGATAACTCCATTGAAACAAAAAACAGACCATATTTGCTACGTTTAATCAAATTATGAATTTATTATCATAAAAAAAGAGAGAAAATATATTTAAATTCGATTTGGGGAGTCGTTGAAATTTATGTCTAGACAAGTGATTTCTGTAAAAAAATATTGAAAATGATAACATACCCAAAAGCAAATAATATTTATAGGGAAAAAAAGAAGAAGGTAAATTTCATCGACACTTTTTAATGTTATACCTAATCACACGAACACCACGTACCTTTTATAAAATTAAAGATACACCCTTTAGGGGGTGTTAGTGCAGTGCATCCACGGGGTATTTGTGAAAAGTTTCGTTATGCATTATGGGGTGTGCGGATAATTACAATTACAAACTCAAAAGGATATACTCTTAATTTTGTTAAGGATATGGGGAATTTATGTAACTAGGCCTAACCTCAGGGTGTATTAAAGTAATTACCCTATAGAAAAAGTAAAAAATAAATAAAAACTAAATTGAGTAAGATTTGGGGAAAATCACTTCTAAAACAAGTATAATTGATTATAGACCGTTTTGTTCCTATGTGCTAAGAACTATTATTTTTGTTTAGTATCTGCCCATGTGTTTTATCAATAATAATTATTTTTCTTCAAAAAATAATAAATTTTGCTTCAAGTAGTATATTTCATATTTAAGTTTTCACAAATATTTATTGTATATATTATTAAAATATCGAAACTAATAGAAAAATTGAATGTTTTTTCAGTAATCTCCGTTGTTTATCCACACACAATAAATAAAAATAATTGTCAAAAAAAATTATTCATTACTCATAGCAATATATTTTATATTTTTTTATGATATATGATCATATAATATATTAAAAAACAAATAAATATAAAATTTTAAAATATTAAATAAATAAATGTGTAAAATTTTATATGTTAAATTATTCAAATTACTCGAAAACTCTAATATCAACTTTAAAGTTTAACTTTAAGAGGATAAATTTGAACTAAACCAAAACTGCTAAAAACACCCTCTAAGATACTTCTAACTTTTAGCTTAAAAATGTTTTTTTTAAGCCGTTGCGAAAATAAAATAATGCATTCCGAATACCTCAAAAGTGTTTTTTAAATTCGAAAAAAAAAAAAAAAAAAAAGCACTTTTTCCAAGCTATCACTGCCAATTCCAACCTCACCATCAAAACACAAGATCTGGAGAAAAGATTTGCACTATTTTAACTGATATTAACAGTTAATTTTTTTTATATTAAATATGATTACTATCAACTGCTGACATTTAATTAATGTACATAAACATTCCATATAGATGCAGATGAGAAGATTATGTAGCTTATAAATTTCGATGCTTCTTATCCCTAGGAAAGCGTCTATTCAAAGATAAAATTGTGAGGTCTATATGAAAGTAGAATAAATAATATCGTACACGTTAGTGTCTGGATCAAATCATAAATCACGTCATTACTATTATTTTTTTGACAAAGTTGGTAAGAAGTTTGAAATTGGGGTTACAAAGTCGGGGAAGCAGCTAACACGTTTTAATCCTACCCACAGTAAGAATTGACAACTTCTCCTATTCAAAATATAAGTGGTGGTACATTAAAAAAGGAGGAAACACTTCATTTTCTTTGAAAAATTTACTATCTCTTTCTCTTTTTTTTTCTTTTTAATAACAAATCAATGTCATGCAATCTTCACATAGTAGAAAAAGCAAATCCAAAATCTTTTAATCGAATATAACTCGTTATTACCAAATTGATTAGGCACACGTAGGATATTGGTTGCAGACGAGGAATTGGTTTATAATCCCAGAGTCTCGTCTTTCTTGCGAGGCACTTTTTTAGGACAAATATGTGAAACTCAGACGCAAGCAAAGGGGACGGGAGCAATATATCGCATAACGAGGCATCAATCGAATCACAAGCCACATCATTTGCGCTTGTCTATGAGAATAAGGCCATGTGTACATCCCCTATCCCCTCGTTTGCGAGGCTGAATATATAAGCAAGTGTGTCATACTAATTGCAGATGAGGAATTTGAGGAACTTATAAACCCCAAACCTCCTCTCCTCAGCAAAAAAACAATTTTATATAAATTTCATATAATTTTAAAAATTATATTTAATACCCTTAAAATCTGATTCACTCTAACAAATAGGTTAATTAATTAGTCAAAATTTACTGAATTTATTGATATTAACAAAAAATTGAATGAGATGTTCACTTACTACAGGTCAAATAAATTTTTTCTAACTAAACTACCCTTATAATGGTGAAAATATATTTGCTGGCATTCATTAATATGTGAAGATGTATAAGAGTATTTTGGTCATAAAAAAAAATTTATTAGATGTAAAATAGATTAGTAATAAGTCAACATGGAGTAAATATGAATTTTTATCCAATTTGTTTTTTGTTATATCAGCAAATTCGTTGAATTTTGACAAATAAAAGGACTTATTTGTTAGATGAAAATAAACTTTAAGGATATTAAATATAAATTTTCAAACTACAAAATAGTCTACGTATAATTATATCAAATCTCAAGAGAGAGAAGTGCAATTATCCGGTAGAATTAACACTTGTGCATAATCATGAAAAACAATTTTGCAAAGTTTATATTAGGTAGTTTCTCATTTCATTATTGTGGCTATTAATATCACTATTTGTATTCACTATTCACATAATATGTTAAGATGAAAAATAATATAAGTGATAAAAGATTAAATAATAATTTTAAAATTATTATTAAAATATGTATTATAAGTAACAATAATTTTTAAGACTAATTATAAATAGGCCACCTCTAAAAATATGAAATTACACTTTTATCTAAAGAAGTTTTGAAATCACTCGTACATCTCCTTTTTAAAATTCTCTGTTTACACCTGATCTCATTCCATTAAGGTTTGGATGGAAAAGTGCTAATGTTAGCAAAAGAAATTGGTGTAAATTTTCAATTTCGCCCCTCATTTAACATTCTCATATATTTTTGTATGTGTAAAAGGATAATATTATTTTATAACATCATTATATTTTTTCCTTATAAGTACAAAATTATTACACGGGAATGTTAAAGAGGGGAAAAATTGAGAATTTATGTAATTATTTTACTAACACCAGCATGTTTCATCCAAACTCTAATGAAAGAGGGTTAAGTGTAAACAGTAAATTTTCAGAGGGAATGTAAGTATAATTTTAAAACTTTTTTAGAGAAAAGTATAATTTTTTACATTTTTAGGAGGAATCTAAATGTAATCAACCCTAATTTTTACTTTATCACGATTGTTCTTTCACAGACAATATCTACTCATGCACACGTTCAGAATTTAAATTCAAGAGCTTTATGGAGAAGTCTTGAAATCCAAAACTGCTGGGTTGTTCCCCGTTAGAAGAAAATTTGCTATTGACTACAATTTTATTAATTATGAATTAAAATATTTTAATGGGTACATGATCGTGATCGTAGTTAATGACTATTTATTTTAATCATGATAATTAGTTATAATTAAAAATTGAATTTCTTCTAATACCCTAAGAACTAGTTTTATCATGATATGACTTTAAAAACCTCTTTATTTAATTTGATCATAAATATGGATTGCACCATGAGACAATGACGCAATAAATTCTAATTAAGAAAATAAATTAAAATTACTCAATATTCGATTGAAATCGATAAATTAAAAAATATCTCAATTCAATTTTTTAAATTTAACAAACCATACTTGAAAAAAAAAATTGTTTGTTATGCTTTCAAGCTCCGTTTGAGCGGAGTTGATTAGTGCAAAATAATAAACGATATTTAAAAATATCAAATTATTTGAGCCTGATTAGATTAATTATACAAATTAAATTCAAATATAATTTTTTAAACTCGATAATAATTCAAATAAATTTAAATAATATTCGACTTGACTTGAATCATTTACCACCTATTTAAACTTACATAAATTTTTTTTATGACGTACTTGTCAGATCATTTCAACCACAAGAATAAATTGCTTCATTAAAATCAACAATTAATCTATCAAGATTAAGATATATATACATAGAATTGATACGAAAAATATTGAATGATTATGTAAATAGACTAATTACAACCATGTTAAAAATATTTAATTCATGACCTTGACTTTAGAATTTGAATCCATTATTTTATCATTGAAAAAAAAACTTTAATTATTGGAAGTTGAATGACTATGTAAATAGACAAATTACAATCATATAAAAAATATTTAACTCATGGCCTTCATCTTAGTATTTTGACCCATTATTTTATCATTGAAAAAAAACTTTTAATTATTGGAAAAATTGAATCTAATTCAAAAGTTAGTTTATTAATTCTTTTTATTTTCTTGTACTGTTCGCACAAATTTTGAGTTTACAAAAAATAGTAACAAGACTCGAAAAATATGAACAAATAATTTTTTTGTAAATTCAAATCAAAATGTTACAATTTCATAAAATGAAGATTATCCTCCGATTCTTCTCTCAAATCTGCAATCCAAAGGTTGGAAGCTTGTTATTAAATGTAGATGTGTAAACTCCTCTGAACTTATAGGAAGAAATTACAGGCCGATCACAATAAAATTTAGTATCAAGACCTTGATATATAGTCTATAACCAAGAAAAAAGTGTGTTTGTAGTATGTATGTAGTATTGTTGTACATGACATTGTGTTTTGATTTCTGAATGTTCCTTTTTTTTTATAACCATGAGTTAGGGTTTTGGCTTGCATCTCACTTTTACTGGGCTTGAACGAAATAGGTCTTTTGGTGGATCAATCTCTTGACGGATAGTAATTAAATATGCATTAATCCCATCAATCTGTCAAAATGAATATGACCCAGATGTAATATGAGCTTTGATCGGGGTCGTTTATGGGAGGAGCTCCTAGAGGTTCTTCAAGTCGAGCTCATTGTCAATCACCCAGAAATGTGGTCTCTAATAATAGAGTAGATCGTTAGGCTAGTTAAAAGGTCCCAAACTAAAACCCTTTTATACTTAAGTTAAATATATAATTTGAGATGGTCGCAAGCAATCTAAGGTAGTGAAGATGATCGAAATTGAAATAAACGTATCTTACTTAAAATACATGTGAACAGTGGTATTTATAAGCTTAGATGTTCATACACTGCTGATCCACATGGCTATATCTCACGTTCTTTGTGGTAAGAGGATCTACAGTTTAGGCATCGGATCCTCATATTGGGTCCGACTTGTTCGGGGCATATCGACAATCCGACCCAAAAAACATACGCAAATTTTGAGGGTTTTACGTATTTTACCCTTATTTTAAGGGCATTCTTGTCTATCTCCTTTGTTGGGATGGAACACCCCCATCAAGCTTACTCCGAATTTATTATCTTGAAATTTTCATACGTTTAATAAGTACTGGAAAATTTTTGAAGAAAATAATGGTAAGTATCTATGACAAAGATACATACGTAGGAGGAGGGACAGTTGTAACATTTATGTGGAGAAGAGTAATGTTTATGAATTTGTGGTGATGGTGTCCGAGTGTCTGACTGAGAGAGAGTACAGTGTGAGCTGTATAGCAATAGTGTTAATTTGGCATTTTTACAACATCTACCAAACTTTTTAGACAGAGTTGGGCGCTGCTGATGTGGGTAAAAAGTAGTTGCGTGAATCAACTAATTTGTTCACCACTACAATTGTAATTATTTATGTTGTTTTTTCCCCTTCTCTTACATTCATTGTATAGGAATTTTACCTACCTACCTATTCCCAGTTATGATCTTTTGTTTTAATCCACTATTTTATCTTTCCATGCCTCTTTAAATTGGGAAACTTTATTTAAAGTCTAAATTCAAAATTGAGCTCTTGTGTGTTTGGAAAGAATGTCAAAAGCTGTATCTCAAGTATGGAAGTTTGGTATTGGTAGAGGTTCTTAGCTGTGCAATTTTACGTGAACTATTAATTCAAAAATTATTAGATAATTCTTGTGAATTTGTACATATTTATGTTAAATTTGGGTCTGAGTGGTATGTAAATGAAAGAGGTGAGGATCCTTACTTACAAGGGAAATGCAATGTGTAACTCCCAAAAATAGACTTGTCTTTTAAAAATATTAGACACCGTGACACGCAGTACTTGCGCGCATAATTTTATTAATATTTTTATTTTCTAAAATTCATAATTAATTTAATGCTATATACTAAAGTTTATCATTGCCTTACAACCTTACATACAAAAGCTGTTGATAACTTTTTTAATGTATTAATTGTCAGTAGATTACAAACTAAAACTTTGTACAATATATGTTATATTAGCGATGATTATATTTTACATGCAAAATAAATACTAATATGTTCTTTTTAATTTAATTAATAATAAAAGTAAACAAAAGTAAGTAAATTTAATTTGTGAGTTCAATAATTGCATGTAATTAATTTTCTTAAAGGACGTGATTGAATAGTGAATTCGATATGAGTTGGGAAGTTAGATAAGTTTTATCAACAGAATGTCATTTTTGACATTTAAAAAATTCAGTGTAAGTGGTATAACATATAGCTTGCATTTTCATCAAACGTTAGTTACCAAATATTTTCTTAAAAATTCTCTAATTTTCCTTTATACATTACTTCTATATATACGATGTCAAATATGAGATGTAATAAAACACGTAACTTATTTCATTATTTTTTGCTAGGGTTTAAATTGCTAACTTTTTCTAAGGATTGTAATTTGCATATTTGCATTATCATAGGATGATAAATTATATTTTACCCCTTTTTGGCTACAATGAAATGTTGCTTAATTAACGAGATGTTACTATAATCATATAATTATTACTTTCATAATTAATAAAATATTAAAACTGCCTCATAACATATCATTCTTTTTTAATGTTAAATTATTGCGATGGCGCATAATGAGTATAAATCCAAGAAGCAATACATCAATTCGTTCAAACAACAAGTTTTATTAAAGATTACTACGATCAATTAAGGACGACACCACACTGTTCGATATATTGTTTGTTCTGACTTCATATAAGCCACACAATTTCTGTTATGCAATATGCCTCATTAGGAAAAAGAGATTTTGAAGGATTTATAAGTCATTTAAGCTCTTTCGTTTATAATCAACATAAAGCGCGCCCGTATCAATATCGCTTGAATAAATAAACCACATAGATTTTTTTTTTATCCGTAATCGGATGTTTGAACTAAAATATCGTATTTACTAATGATTTAAAATTTAAAAATAAAATAAAATTAGTGTAGCTAAGTATTTATTGGGATTGGATGATTGCGAATTATACTACTTGCTCTGGTAGCCAGTACTACAATACAAGGGCAACAGTGTTGGCTGCCCAATTATTATGGCTGCGGAATGTAACTTAACTGAACAGGCAACGGTACTACAACCTTGAGTTGGTATGTTTGGACATGTTGATTAACACAATTTTTAGTAAAGAAAAAAAAAAAAACACAATCTGATGGTTTCCTACGACTACATGAGTTGTCTTATGACTAGAACTACCCCCTACGCCCCGCCCCCCCCCCCCCCCGACATGTTGATTAACACAATTTTTAGTAAAGAAAAAAAAAAAAACACAATCTGATGGTTTCCTACGACTATACATGAGTTGTCTTATGACTAGAACTACCCCTACGCCCGCCCCCCCCCCCCACCCAAAAAAAAAAAAAAAACTCAATCTTCACGAAGCTTTTTTTAGTAAAAGCAATTAATCCACCCACACGATGGTCCAGTGATTAACGGGTTAAATATAATTTATTTTCTTGTAATATGTGAAATTAGTAAATATTCTCCTAAAAAAAAGAAATGGATTTAAAAAAACAAATAGAGATGTGGAAGTTGAGAATAGAGAAAATGAGAAACTGAGGAGTGACAAACGAGAGAAAAAAATTGAGTTAATAAAATAATTAAAATAAATTGACATACCAAACAATTGAAGACGTCAAAAAGGTAATTTTCTATTATATAAAGGTATAGATATTGTGGTAGCTTAGTGGCTTGGATACTTCGTATTTTCTTCTAACGGATTTAGCTCGTACTCACATTTTTTCTAAGAATAGCGTTGATTGAGGAAAAAAATCAAGGCAAGAATGATATTCTTGAAAAGGAAGGATTCGCGTCAAACTTATCAAATTGATGTGGAACAACAAATTACTAGAATAACCCCAACCAATAAATCGTGGCCATGTAATAGGGGGCTGATGAGGGTTAAAATAGTACTTTACCCGTACCAACATTAAATAGCATACATTCATATCAGTAGTATAAACATCCCCTTATTTTTTTTATTTGAAAAGGGAAGTGAATCACTTGTATCAAACTCTAGTATAACACGTGTTGAATCGTATCCCTATAATACAAATTTAGTCGATCTTAATTTTCAACGACATCAAGCGCGTATTATTTTCAATCCATATCAGTATAATTTGTTACATAAATGAATTTTTTCTCTCTTATATACATCTTGTCAATCCTGTTCTTTGTAAGAAAAGATCACATTTCATTGTCAATATTGGTGAAGTGTCAGTCGGATGATTCTCTTGTCATAAAAAGGACAAATTATGTAATAGTACTAGGAGATGTATATCAATGTGCACTGAATTATGAAAGATGAATGAGCTGATAAGGTATCCTGCTCTCTACTTATCATCACACTTCACATATGATACCTCCACCTCAACTATTTTCCTTATTAATTTTTAAGTGTTCAATTTTTCGCTTGAATGTCATTAAAGACGTAGAATTTGTGATTTTAAATGGTGTATTATGGGACGACGATGGATAATCGTTAATATTCGATTCACTGGAATCGACTTTACAGTAATTCGGTTAGACAATATCTCTACGAGCTTTTGACGAAAGAAAAAAAATGATTGAAATTTTTATTTTCTGACGTTGATATTTTTCATGATTTTAACGGGATAATTATTAGTTAAAATTCATGATTTGTTGAAATTAATAAGAAAATTGGATTAAAAATCATAATTACAACCTAATTAATTTATTATAAATTAAATAATTATTTTATAAAAAAAAAAGAGCAGACGAGAATCATGTGGTACGTACGTGGTGAATTAGAAGGAGACAACAGTACGTGGTTTTGGTGAGTCATACACACGTACCGAATCATTGTCTTCACTCTTCATCCTACCTTTTTCCTCTTTTTTTTTTACCTTAAAATATTCAATATTATTTTATTCGTTGGAACTTGGAGATGAGTTCACATTGGACTTAAGGCTTTGTTTGGTTTTATTTTTTGGAATTTTTTAGATGAGTCAAAATTATGGGAAAATTGTAATATTAGTCCTGTAACTTAAAGAGAGTGGGATTTTTAATTTTGTACGAATTAATTTTTGTAATTTAGTCCTGTAATTTTATAATTTTGACAATTTTAGTCCTTTTTGGTCGAAAATTGCAATTTACTTATAATTTTAGTCCTGCAAGTAAATTCATGTAGGACCATAAATGCCAATTCCCCTAAGTTATAGGACTAAAAATGTCAATGTCCCCTAAGTTACAAGACTAAAAATGTCGAAAAATGATGAAAATTGCCAAAATTTTAAAGTTGCAGGACTAAATTGCGAAAAATTAATTTGTATAGGACCAAAAATACCACCCTCCATAAGTTATATGATTAAAATTATATTTTTTTTCAAAATATATTTAATGTTTGTTTATTTATTATTTATTTTTTACACTTTATCTGTGTGAATTTTTTGGTTTGGACTTTCTATAAATTATATATATCAACACACACACACACACATATATATACAAATATAATATAAAAGAATTATAATTTCACAATGAACAGTAATTTTTATTTAATAAAAATATAATATTAAACATACAACACCTACATAAAGTCGGGCATTATTTATTTTAGCCCTTTAATTTCATAATTTTATTGGGAAAAAAAAAACAAAACATCTTGAATGATGTGAAAATTTATGAAGAAGCTTTGCATTTATAACTGATGAGGGATGCATGCCAAGATCTGTATAGTATCAGATGGTACTGAAGTATATATTATCTGTATGGACAATTTTGGTCGCAGAAGAACTGCACGCGTGTTGCCTCAAGAAGATCAGACTTCATTTCTGGAGAACTGACCAATGAAGAATTTAACCTTATATGTCAACTGAATCATACATGTTTATAAGATCTTATAAATTCATACATCTTATGATTTCCATCTTTTTTTTTTTTTTTTTGAATTTACAAGAAGTTATATATTATTTTAAAGAGAAGTTATTGAAATGTTTGGATGAAAATAAAATTACAAAAATTATAAAAGTACTAAATAAAAATTTTAAAATTAATTTAAAGAAAATTTAACTAATTGATTAAAATTTCAAAATAAATTGGTACCTCCATACTTTTTCCTAAAAGAGTTCATAATCTCCATATATTTTATTTTTTGATTTTATAAACTTTTTTTTTTTGTGAAATATTTTAAAAATATTTTAAAGAGATTATAAGCTCAGTTACAGGCAATGGGTAGTAACAAGAGTAATATTGTAAACCTGAATATATAAAGAATTAAGAGTAGAATGTATAGGAGGAGGATGGACATAGAAGACTGAGATGAGTTATTGATGGGGAAAATTACAATTTTCTTTCTTAAAATTTGTTACAATTACACGTAAATTCTTTATAGTTTAGGAAATTACATTTAACGCGTATGAGGTAATTTGCTTTTGCCTAACAAATAAGTTTATTCGTTAGTCAAAATTTATCGAATTTGCTGATATTAACAAAAAAATAAAAAAAAAACTATATTTACACTGGATTAACTTATCATGCTTATAACATGTCAAACTTTACTTTTATGATCAAATTACGCTCATATGTCTTCATGTGTTAATGCATGTGAAGAGATATATTTTCACCACTATAAAGGTAGTTTAGATTAGAAAAAAATTATTTGACTTGCAATAAGTCAGCTTTAAGTCAATCAAGAATAAATATAAATTTTTATTTTATTTTTGTTAATATCAACAAAATTCAGTGAATTTTGAATAACGAAATACTTATTTATTAGACGAGAGCAAATTTCATAAATATTAAATATAATTTTTTAAATAATAAAAGATTCACGTATAATAATATCAAATATGGTGCAGTTATCCCTTGTTGATAAGTGGTAGTAACTTAGTAGGCCTAGGACTAACAAATAGATGGAGAAAAGAGGGGTTGTAACCTCATCACAATCTGTCTCTCGCGCGCTCCGTCCGGACATTGATGCAGTTTGTGGCACGCAGGTTGCAAGGAAATTGGGAGAGAGAGAGATGCACGTGGATTTCAGCACACATGCGTTTGCGTACCACAAGACACGCATCCCTACGGAATTTCATTGAACATCATCACATTCATTCGTTCAGACACAGGCTATGGCTGTAGCAGCATATTCATGTAAGAAGATATGTTTGAATCTCACAACTCGACAAAACCACCAATCAAATCATCACTTCAATTACAGTCGTTTGTATAAAATCTTCTCTGTTTTTTTCCTATTTTTCAAGCTGAAAACTTTCTTGTATTAATTTTATAAGCAGACAAACTGCCAGCAATCCTCTTACGATATTATAATTGAAAAAATTATAATTTATTTCTCTGTGGTTTTAAAAATATAGTCAGGAAGATAAATTGCTTGTATTTTGACAAACATAGGCAAATAAAATTGCTATTATTTTTTCGTATGAAGATAATTTGCTCATTTACAATATTACAGGAAGGTAAATTATATTGGACAAACATATTGTCCTCTTTCGTTAGTTGGGGGTCGTTAAAACTTTTAAGCAGTTGGCCGTATTTTTAAAGGATTAACAGTATTTTTTTCAGATGATTTCGTATTTATGATTATATATGTTAGATATCAGGAGATGTTGCAATTTATGTTTATATATAATAATTGAAAAGATGGGATGTGCATGATGAGGAAGAACCTAGTACCTTCTACAGTATGAATGAAGAGGAAAGAGATAGAAAGATGACGTGGCATACGCATGTGGTTTTGAATACTTTTTCGCTGGTTTCGGACTTCTTCATCCATTTTCTATATAGAGTAATAAGAAAATAATAAAACGTGTTTATCTTTGTTACGCGTATCTACTTCCTCCTCCTCATTATTTATTTTAACTGCTCTTTGTTGCACATTTGAATGCGTGTGTATAATTAATTAAAAAAAATTAAAATTTACTTTTTAAAAAGGGTTTTTAATTGAAGAAATTAAAAATATTCGAGAAAAAAATTTTGAGTTGGTGGAAGTTGATCATGTCAAAAATATGTCGAAAAATAAAGGTTAATTATACTTTGCACCCAAAAATTCCGATACAAAAAGCAATTTTACTATTGATTGGTTGAGCATAAAATTGTTCTAGGTAATAAAACTTTATATTTGATTGGCGGGGTTAATTTGAGTTGGTGATGACGTACAATGCATCAAGATTGTTGGGTGGACTTCAACTAAAATTCTCTAATACTTAGTCAGGGATTACTTAAAAAATATAGTTGAGTTCAACTGTTGAAGAACTGGTGTTAGAAACAATGATATTTAGGACAGAGTCTTGAATACCAAGCGTCGAATAAGAATAGATTTAATATTTCGAAATCCACAGTTTTATTGAAAAGAGTCCGCAAACAAATAGTTAGGAACAAGAAAATGAAGAACTTGGATATATTATTTATGCTGAAAGACCAAAACAGTAAACTTAGCTTAGCACGAGTTGTAGTAACAATTCGTGTACAATAATCAAATCACAGAATAATATACTTGCTTTGAAGGAATCGAACTCGTTTCCGTGCATCTAGTGTTATGCCACTTCTTTCAGGATAAGATGACACAGGATTGTAACGCTGCATTGGGTCAGAATCCTTCTCAATCAACAACTAAGTCACCAGAACTTGAGAAAAACAGAACCAAGAACTAGTGCGGGAGAGAAAGTAGAGACAAGAGTATGTATTCGCAAAAGTGTGTAACTGTTGTGTTTTTTCTCTTTTACAGGCAGCTCCATTTACAGTAGCCTTCAACCATTAACAACCATTAAACCAAAAAAAAAAAATCGTTTTAAAAACTGTAAAAAGACGTATAACATTTTAAAACTGTAAATTTAAAACTGAAAATGTTTTAAAACTACTAGGTTTAAATTCCAGATTAATTCAAATTTGTACAAAAAGATGGATATGGAGACTTCTGCCCTAGCACCCAATCTGAGTCAAGACAGGCGGGCAACAGATGTGTGGGATTTTCATAATTTCACTATAGTCTCTTGTCCACACTTCAAAATAATAATATTGAGTTTTGGATTTAATATAAAAATATCTTTTTTAAAGGATTTCAAATGTAAGACAAGTGACAAGTTGTTTTAACTCTTACAACCTAATCTTTTTAGGGAAAAATGCAATTTACCCCCCTGTGTTATAAGAAATGTGCAACTTACCCCCTGTGAAAAATAAAACAGCAATTTACCCCCCTGTGTTATAAAAATAGAGTAAACACCCCCTTAAGCCAGAAAGTGTATAACACTCTCCCCTCTTGCAACTGGACATAATTTTCAAAAAAAATAATATTTTATATATATTTTTAATATTTTAATGTATATATTTATAAAAGTAATATCTAATAATATATATATAAATTATATTAATTTATATAATAGTTATACAAATAATATATGTAT
Organism: Sesamum angolense; assembly: GCA_034509725.1. Taxonomy (NCBI): domain Eukaryota; kingdom Viridiplantae; phylum Streptophyta; class Magnoliopsida; order Lamiales; family Pedaliaceae; genus Sesamum; species Sesamum angolense. The sequence goes on from JACGWL010000013.1 coordinate 5,254,663, forward strand.
ATATATCTTTCTTCTTCACTTTGCCGGAGCACCGCCGCCTCGTCATCCGCCCTCCTCCTCCCCCCTCCCCTTCGCTCCCTCCCCCAGATCCCCCCCCATTTCCATCCGCCGCTCCTCCCGTCCCCCTTCACCTCCGCCCGCCCCCGTCGGCCCGTCCGCCCAGATCTGCCTGCACCTTCCTCGCCGGCTCCTCCTCTCTTCTCCCTCCTTCGTCTCCTCCTTTCCCCCGCCCGTGCCCAAATCCGCCTGCGCCTCCTGTCCGCCCTCCTCCTCTCCTCTTCTTCTTCCCCTCCCTCTCCCCCCCTTCGCCTCCTCTCCCGCCGCGCCCGCGCCCGCGCCCCATCCGATCCGCCAGCGCCCCTTCCTCGCCTCCTCCTCCATCTCCGGCATCTCTCTCTCTCTCTCTCTCTCTCTCTATATATATATATATATATATATATATATATATATATATATATGTATATATATCATTTAATTATACAAATATATATATGTATTTAAATTTAATTATATATAATATTTTATTTTTATTTTTATTTACTTAAATTTAAACCGTTGATTTGAATTAAATAAAATTTACGCCGTTGATTTATTAGTTAAATTTGGACCTTAGATCAATCAAGATCCAACGGTTATTAAATAAAGATATAAAAATTATTTTTAAATTTTAAATTAAAAAAATTAAAAAATAAATAAAAAACGCGCGTGTAATACACGAAACGCGTCAGGGGGGTATTTGCTCTATTTTTAATAACACATGAGGGTAAATTGCTACTTTATTTTTACATGGGTAAATTGCTCATTTCCCTTAACACAGGGGGGCAAATTGCATATAACCCAATCTTTTATGTACTTTCCAAAGCACAACTCAATCTTTCAAACTAATTCATATTGTAGCTAATTTGAAAACTAACCTCATTCTTGTAAAGGGCAATGAAAAGTTTAGAAAATTATTCAATAATCATAATGGATGATTAGATAAAAAAAATAATAATAGAATAAACAGGTGGGAATTGTACTTTTTACCCAAAACGTAGTTTTAAAGAAATTTAATGGGTAAAATATTATTTTAGTCCCCGATATTTAGTTTTAAATTTAAAATAATTTCTATCTTTTTAACTTATTTCAAATTGGTCTCTTTGGTAGATCTTTCCATATTACACTTGTAAAATATGTTCTTTTTTTACAAAAAAAAAAATATCATTTTACTCTCTTGCTTTTCATTTTTAATAATTTGGACCTCTAACATAAATTTTGAATATAACAGTTTTAATTAAAATATATTATCATTAAATAATTATTTAAATAATATAATTATTTTATATTTAATAAACTATATTTTTTTTTAAATAAAGACTACTTGAATAAACAAGTTAGAGACAAATATTCAAACAAACAAATATAAAAAATATTTAAACAAAAGATTTTCTAAAATTAGAATATAAATAAAAAAAATGAATAACTAAAATGTCGAAGAATTTGGTATAATTTCAAAAGCTCTCTTGTTTTAAAAAAAATTGCTCTTGTTTTCTTTTAAAAAAAAAATCTCCAACTTTATTGAAGCATTTTTTTTATTCAAAAATTGCAAGAAGTTCGTCATATTCACAAAATTTATGATTATATATCACTAATTAAATTAATATTTAAATAACTATCAAACTGTAAATACTTTCAATTAAAAATTTATATTTTTTTCAAACTTATATACAAAGAACCAAATTGCAATTAAAAATAAAAAGTGATGAATCAAAATGATTTTTCTTTAAAAAAAAAAAAGTCTATTTTTTCATGACCATCAGTTGCCAACTCTTCTCAATTTTCACGTAACTTTAACTTCTTATAATAGTTTTTTTTATTTTATATAATATTTTAAATTTCTTTGATTAAAATATATTTTTTAAAAATAAAAATTAAATTCTTAAATTTTTTTTGTTTAATTATCAAGCTTTTTATTTTGTTTAATATTTTTTAATTTCTTCAATTAAAATATTTTTTAAAAGTAAAATTAACTATTATTATTTTTATTTAATAATACATGCTCATGTAATTTTCATTTGTGAATATATAAAAGGATTTCTTTTTTATATTAGTATAAATACATACTGATTTAAGTGTGCCGCACATCTAAATTATTCTAAAATGCAGTGATCAAAAAGGAGGAGAGATTTGAGGGCAAGAACATAATGCCCATCCTAATGTAAACAATAAAATAGGATAAATCTCAATTATCCTAAAAACAAGTACATAAAAAGTCAAAAATAGCCCTAATTTAATATTATATTTACACAAAATTCTTTTAATTTATATATCTACATCAGTAATTGTTTTTCCTTCTCCCTTTTGTATTTTATCTTAACATTCTAATTATTTTCATGTTAATTATAAAATATCACATGATTTTTATATTTTTCCTAAATTTTGTAAGCCAATTTGATGTGTTTAAAAAGAAAATTTCAAAATTAATTCAAGAAGAATGTGTGAATGTTACTTAAACTTTAAGAATTAAAAAGAAAGAAAATAAGTTAAATGGTAGAGGACAAAATTGTCATTTTGGCATCATAAGTACCACAATTATCCACATATTAGTCAAACCTAGATATAGAGAATTTTGTTAATTCTCCACACAATTAAATATTAATTATCCTCCACCCCTACCCACCCCCCCAAGCCCCAACTGGTATGCAGCTGCCATATATATATATATATATATATATATATACATACATATATATTCACTCCGACGGCATCTTCTCTCTCATCACTCTCTCTCTCTCTCTCTATATATATATATATATGTGTGTGTGTGTGTACACAAAAATCTGTATAGACCAACACATTGTCTCACACTTTTTCAATTTGCTTCAGCTGAAAGGAAAAACAATATTCCACTACTTTATTCTGGCTTTTCATTCTTTCGCGGGAGATGGGCTTATCGTTTTCGTTCTTGGCTCGGAGTGGAAGCTCCGCCGCCGCCGCTTCTTCGAGGGAGACTGGGTTGGGGGACTTGCCGGAGAGCTGCGTGGCGTCGGTGCTGTCGTACCTGGACCCGCCGCAGATATGCAGGGTAGCAATGTTGAACAGGGCTTTTAAGGGGGCGTCATCTGCGGATTTTGTGTGGGAATCGAAGTTGCCGTTGAACTATGAAGACGTTATTGGAAGAGTATTTGAGAAGGACGGAGTTTCTTTTAAGGGTTTGTGTAAGAGGGATATCTATGCCAGGCTTTGTAGGCCTAATTCTTTCGATGGTGGCACCAAGGTTTAATCTTTTTACCCTTTGCATTTTTTTATTTTTTTTATTTTTTGCAGATTTGAGTTCGTGAATTTCCCTGTTTTTGTGTGTCTGATCAATATATTGGCTTGTTTGTGTTTTTATGATTTCTTGGTGATTTTTGCTTGTTACTGGAAAATTTTGGAATATGGAATAATAAGATTTTTATTGTTTTTTCTTGAGAAGGTTCTAAATAAAGTTGTAATATTTGACCTTTTACTTTAAATATTTATTTTGCATGAGTTTGGAAAATATCTCTTCAGGGATTTTGTAGGTTGAAAAAATTGAAAATGATATGTACAAATATATACAAAAGATGGCCATTGATTGTTGTGAAATTTCTAAAGAATGATCCCTTATTTAGATGATTTTTGGCTTGTAGAGAACAAGGTTAAGTTGAAATTTTATGCAAATGTTAATACGAGTTCTGTTTATTTGGATTGTTTGCAGAGAGTCTGGTTGGATAAAACAACAGGCAAGACTTGTATGTTGATATCATCAAATGGATTGGCTATAACTGGGATCGACGACAGGAGATACTGGACTCGCATTCCAACTGAAGAATCAAGGTGAGGGGTTTAGAAACGCTCTCGCTTTTATGCCGCCAAAAAATGAGTTTGAGATGGATTTGTTGTGTTCTGATGCATATTTTTCAAGATTGGCGGGTCAAAATCCAAGTATCTCCATGAATTCTCCAAATTAAAGGTTTTCCGCGATCATTTTTATTTTTGCTTCAATGTTTTGCCAAGCTTTTGGCTGGGGATTGTGGTGCTATGTGATAAACATATGATTTTATATCCGTCTTGCTTGATCTAAATATGCGAACTATACCACTTTATAGAGGTAAGCCTCTCAGAGCCGATACCTGATTGTTCTGATTAGAACCGATGGATAAATGTTGTCGCTGTTGTTTGCCGGGACTATTGCAGTGCAATTGTAGGAAACAGTTAGTATTAGTTTGTCCACTATTATTTCTTTCATGAAAAAGATCAAACCTTGGGAATCTTTTCCTTTTGAAGTTGTAGAACGTTTATCTAGCCCTTTTGCCGTTTGTAGAGCTGCCAAATGGGTGGTGATCTGGTTTCCTCAAGTTCAGTGTTAACTTTAAGGGATTAGTACTGGGGTCTCAAGGTCAGCTGTGCAATAGTTGAATGCATGGTCGGCGCTGTCCTGCTCTGTTAGAAAGTGTTGAAACAGCCACCACAATTTGATAGCCTTTTCAAGAAGTAATAGCGCATTTTACGTTATGCATAAGAGATACACATAGGATTGCAGCCGGTCTTGTTGTTCTAGAGAGAGAGAGATCATACACATAGAAGATACAACTTTTTAAAGTTTTCCAAATAAAAGAATGATACATTTTGGATGTCTTGTACATCTTTACAGCCTCAGCAACTGGAAATTCAAAATCCTTGGTCACTACGCTTAGAGTATTGGATTATGGAATATTGAATATGATTCCTTCTCTTACATTACTTAAATGGACAATGGCTAAAGTGTGAACTAATTGGGGTAGGGAGCGATAAACGTCTTTTATCAGACCTAAAGAAAGAGAAGGAAGAAATGGACGGCACACTAAAGGATTAGAACAAATTCTGCTGACTTAACCAATTAATTGTTGTTGTCCCCTAGCCGTACGTCTACTGAAAAACTTCTTTGACCTGGCATTTATGGAAAAGTATGCAACTTTGGGTTTAACGTCATCTGTTCATTCAAAGTTACATATCAGGTTTTGTGCATCGTTGTTCAGTTTCATTGGTCGGCACCAAGTGTGTGTGTGTATACGAATGGGCTAATCTGGGATTTCATCTCTTCATGTAGGTTCTACTCCGTTGCATATCTCCAGCAAATCTGGTGGCTTGAGCTTTATGGGGAGATTGAGTTCCCATTCCCAGCAGGATCATACAGTCTCTTCTTCAGACTGCAATTGGGACGCATTCATAAGAGGTTTGGGCGTCGCCTTTGTAACTCCGAGCATGTTCATGGCTGGGATAAAAAGCCTGCAAGATTCCAGCTTTCAACTTCCGATGGTCAGGAAGAAACGAAACAATGTTACTTAAGGGAACCAGGAAAATGGATCCATTACCATGCTGGGGATTTCATTGTCCCGAATTCATGCAAGTCCATGAAAGTCAAATTCTCAATGACACAAATCGACTGCACGCACACGAAAGGTGGTCTTTGTGTAGATTCTGTAATGATAGTTCCTGTGGATAGAACCAGGCTGCAGCGTTTTTAATGCAACCCAACTCTACGTAGGAAGGTGTCCTCGGCAGACTACTAGTAGTAGGCATGTAATAGAAAAGTGAGCTGTAATAGATCAGTTAAGGGTTGAGTTGTCTCGACAAGGCATGTATATACATATTAATTTTCCCCCGTCTCTCTCCCTCTCCCAGAAATTGTAGTTTAAACAGGCCAAGTGTAACAGATAGTATATCATTTGACAAGTTTGAGGCTGCAGATGCTCTTGATTTTCAAGAATGATAAGTTGAAAAGGTTGATGTTTCTCGTACTCGTTACAGTAACTTTGCTATGACTGCCAAATTTAAGGCTGACGCTTGATCTCATTCCAAATTATATCCATCCCCTGTTATATTTGTATAGATGCATTGTTCCTGCAACAACACAGAACTCTACATTCATCATTCTAAATATCACAGATACTAAATTCATCAGTGAAACCTGCGAGTCCCATTTCTTGAATGGTTCAACAAAAAGGAAACAGTCTCAATTTCCACTGTTGTTACTATACCAAAAGCATGTAGCCTCTTAAACAAACACCTGCAGAATCACCACTGCAAATCCTCAATTTTAGACAAGCTTGTGGCTGAACCTTGGAAAGCTTTGGGCTGCTCTGGTGAGTATGGTTCTGCTTTGACAGAAGCATTTTGACCGACACGGGATATGTTATGGTGAGAGGCAGTCTGGGAGAAATTAGCTGCAGCTCTACAGGCATCAGGCAAGATCACCTGTGCAAAAGCAGCATTGGAGCTCTCGGAATAATGCATCTCATTGCTTGCTCGTTTTTGGTTGGATTGGTGGCCGTTATGCAACTTTCCATATGGTTCTTGCATGCTCTTTTCCCTGTTGGCAGCTGCCATCTCCTGAAGCAACTTGTCCACAAGAGACTGATGAGGATTTTTTCCATGTTGGGAAGACTGGGACCCTTGCAAAATGTAGACGGGTGAGTTTTGTTCATGGGAATTTAAAGATTGAGCAAAAACCATGGCCTGGTTGGGATGATCTGTTAAGTCCAACCCCTGCCCATTTCTTCTCATGGAGGGAGTAGAAGAGTTTTGTCTGAGCAATTGATGGTTAAGATCATACAAGGCCAAACCTGAGCTTCCTGAGCCAGACATCAAATCACTTTCAGTCATGTGATAGCCATTAGCATGGCAACGAGGGTGAGGCTGCTGAGAGAATGTCAGTAGACTTTGAACACCCATAAATTGTTCCATTCCTCGTGTCTCCTTCCAGTTAGCAATCTTGCTGCCTTGAGAGTAACTGTTCAAGCACTCTAGAACAAGAATTTGAATTAAGTGTAGGGGAATTCATTTGCAAGAGAGCTACGTTACTTCCTAATGTCATTAAACAAAAAACAGAAATGCAAAAAGAGTTGCTATAAGGATGAGCATTTGGGTAAAACTGCACCTATCTGGTCCAATAATCATTCAAGGTCAAAACCTCGGAAACTAACAACACAACTTCAAGGACATATGATTGCAACATCCGTGAAGACCTACACTGGATGAAAAACTAATAGTACAACTACTAAACCAATGTCCACTAATTTAAAACAAAAAAGTTCCCGCCTGCTGCCTCAAGCAGATAAACGGAAGACAGTGAACTTAACAAACTAGCAGTCATGTTTTTTTCTGAAGATCAGTCAAAAACAGTCACCATTTCAAACAGCCGAACATAAAAAGTGAAACTCTGATATCATTTATAAATAACTGATTTTAGCCACATACCGATTGGTCCCATCTTTGTGTCATGACTGAATGATATGAGATCTTTCATACTATCGACAACTTCAGCTATCTGCCGACAATGAAGAAAATATTAAACCATAAAAAGAAGAATAATGCAGAAATCTCAGTTGCAGATGTTTTTAAGAAGATACCTGCAAGCACCGAATAAATCGTTTGGGATATCCTAAGTCATTCACCAATGGTAATTCCATATGTCTGGCGAGTTGATTTCCAGCCGACACAAACCTGCCCAAGAGAAATTTGCCGACGTCGTGAGACTAATCTTAAGTCTTCATAAAAAAAATTGCAGCTTTGAAACCAGATTTTTTAAGTTCAACATATATATTCCCAAAAAAAGTGTAATATCAGTAGTTAATTCATGTGGACATCATATGCTAGTGGCAAACAGCTATATTTTTATATTTACAAAGGAATCTAGTCAACTCACTGCATGCAAAATAGCCTTTCAATACAGCCGCAACCCAAAATTCTATGTTCATATTATCTAAAGTTAGTCAACTTTCATCTATACTATTAATAAAGCATGAGGCTGTTTGGTGTTCTTATGTTGTTTTACTAAAATGGCATTCTCACTTACTTGTAGTGTTATTACTCATGCAGTATCGCACCATAAATAGGAGTGACCAAGACATGTTTAGTTTGATATCTTAACTGCCACTTAATATTCTATAATAAATGTAACATTTTTACTTTTATTCAACATTTAACAAATTCACAACTAAAAATTTTGAAAAATATATTAGACTTTAAATGTTCACAGCCATATAATTATAGTCAAGCACATAGGAATTTTTTTAATATTTGCACATGCACTAAGTGTCCTCACTTGCAAGTATTTACAGACCTCCAAGTAAGCACTTCATCCTCAATGGGAAATAATTTTGCTGTGTTGAAAGGGCATTTAACATAGGGAAAATGCTTACGTATCACATTTTTTTCTGAAAACCTCTGGTGAGAGACTAGAAGATGCACCATTCCGAATATCATTTTGACATTTCTTGGCTGCTTGAACCAATTGATTAACCTGCGAGTGGAAAAGAATTTCATTAGTGATTTTGTTTGGTAAGCTATCTACCAACAATAGCACTTTGCTATGGTTTCTTATCAGTTATGTACATTTGTTGGACATAATTATCATGTCCAGAAACACATGATTCCGTTTGATTACTAGAAGTAAGGCACAAATTGACACATTCCAATTGTCCATTCAACATGGCCCAAATGCCATTCATGATCTGAAACATTTCCAGTGAGATGAAAAATAGGAGGTGGAACGCAAGCCGATTGCCAAAAACACTACATATGTAATAACGGCGTATTGTGGTAGACCATTTCATCATAGACCTTTGAATCTATAATTTAGATGAAACTACAAAACTAATCTTCATGACCTTTTGCATATTTATTTAGTTAAGATTTGTAGGTTGAGAAGTTTTTGTGTCAACTGAAGTGTCTGTGAAATCACTGATACGAATTATTCCTTCATTTATGTTGAAGACAAAGGCAATATTTACTCTTGAACAAGTCCAGTTACCCTTTTTTGGCCAACATTGATCAATACAATAACTCCAAATGCCATCTACAGCTTTTTCTGTCATTTACCATGAGTTCAGGGGTTTTGTAGTTTAATTCATATTTAGAGCAGGCAAGGTTAACAATGCATGTAATAGAGGGGGTCAAACAGTAATCGCTCATAATCAAATGACATGCAGTATCCTGTATAAGAGTGCAGTTTCAGCCAACATGTTGATGGGGAATAATATCACTACAAACATTGGGCAATATAGGAGTTTTTGGAGGTTCTAGTAAAACCCTATAGAATACTAGAAAAATACATTTCTAATTGAACAACACAAGTAATATAATATCTAGAGTAATCGTACAAGTATCTTTTATGCGTTTCTCTTATCTATGAGAATTATATCTCATTCTTGGTTTATTTAGATACATCTACCTGAGACTGAAGTACTACAAGGACATTAAGATTGGTCTCGAAAGGATAAGATCCATTTCTCCAAAGATATAAACAAGAAAGATAAAAGAGCACCAACGAACTTATAACTTGTTTCATGTATGAGTAGCCTCATGGGACGAAATCGCAAGAGCAAGCAGACATAGAACCAAAGCTGCATTTACCAGCCAAAAACAGAACTAGGTACCTGTGGAGCAACCAGTCTACGGAGCAGATATTCCTCATGACTTTGTGCGCAAAATTCCCAGGATAATATCTATGAAATTTCAAACAATGAACATTCATATGAACACAACTCAAATCGTAAGAGTCACAATTATGGCACCAAATTAAATAGAAAACAAAGACATAAACTTATCAGTTTTGGAATATGAAACTTACCTTCAAGTCATATCTGAAAACAATGCGAAGTTTACCCTCATGAACAACATGAAATTTTTCATAAATACTCTCTTGAATGGCTTTCCCGTATTCCAGCACCATTCCAGATGGAATTTGACATACTTGTGGTAGATCTAGAAATAGGATCTCATCAAGCATACCGCTCTCGAACTTTATCTTGAACAGCCTAGGAAGTATGTCGAAAGTCGCCTCTACCAAATCACAAGGATAAAACCACACATAAGCTTGTTAAACGCTAACTGTCAACACTTTCAGCAGCCACAAGTGGAAAAATCCAAGAGAACAGAAGCTTGAAATATTGTGTAGAATCAAAAGCTTGAAATATTGTCTAGAATCACAAGCTTGAAATATTGACTAGAATCACATCTGGTGGAAACTAGCAAATTTCAAAGGTCAGCAAAAATAAGGACAAACTGTTCAGCCCCTGGAAGCAAAGACTGACAGCATATGAAATGCTATGCTTGAGAAGATACAGTACAGAAGGGCGCATGCAAGCTTACCCAGTCCCTTCCCTGGTCTTGAACCACATATGTCGCAACACCATGTCTCCTGAAACAAAACAACTAGTTTCCTTTCAGACAGAAGATGGAAAAAATGTTGAAGAACTCCATCAAAATAAGATGAACAAAGATTTGGAAATTAGGTTAACCTCAAACATAAAATCAGATTAAAGCTGCATAGTTCGAGAATATATATATATATATACAAAAAAGAATATGAATTTAGTTACTAACAAATATGAGGTTCCATTGAGACTGACCATAGATTTAGGGCAGAAAACACCTGTGTGCAGGTCTATATTTTCATATGTAGAGAAACACCACCTTTTCTTTGAATCAGGGGCATAATACTCAGACACAAATTTCTTCCAATAGGAAATGTCGTTGTCCTGTCGGAAAAACAACGGTGTGTCAATCGAGATCTTTGAAGACACAAAAACAACTTGGATTTTCTGTATTATCGTTTCTAAAGTTACACCAACGTTGAATTTGACAGGGAAGCAAACGAAAATGAACCAGATGCCAAGAAAATCCTAACACACATCGAAAGATGTAATATGGAAGAGAATTACAATATTTAAGCCATGAAAAAGTAACTAACATGTGTGTGGTTCCGGAGATGATATAGATACTGCATGAATCTTCGGGAACAAATACCACCATCAAGAAAAGGTACACGAGTCCCTTGTTGATTACCCTGGTCTGGCAGAAGACTTATCATCTGCTGTTCCTGTAGCTGTTTTGGTAGCTGCAGGTGATAGCTTCTAATCTGTGGAGCTGTATGTAAATTCGGTTGTTGCAGCTGATTTTCCTGTCTATGCAGCTTGATCATTCCCTTTAGTTGTGGATTCTGGTCCTGTAACTCCTTCAACAATAATTCCTGAATAATCTTCTGCTGCTGCTGCTGCTGTGTGATGTTCTCTTGTTTGACACAAAGTTTTGGTTTTTTCGAAATTGGAGTGAGTGTGTCAGGCACCTCTTTTATTCTAAGAGGAAATGAATCTTGACGAGTTTGTAATTTTGACTTGTAAAAATCTGTCAAACCAGTAGTATTTTTAAATTCTTGCCTTTTTCTCTCCTTTTGTCCACCATGAAATAAACGAGAAAATGCATCATCTTGCCAAAGAACATTCACAGGATTGTCACTTGAGAATGACATGGGTGATGAGGATACGCTGATGGAAGGTTCCATATGGGTGTTTCCATGACTCTGCAAATAAGGACCAGTTGGGAGACTCAAGTTGGCAACTGGAACGCCAGCATCATGGCATACAGGGGACCTTGAAGTTGAAGATTTCCCGACAATCGTTGAGTTCATAACATCTGGATCCAAGTTTGTATTCACTTGTGCCATACCAAGAATTGAATTCAGATCCTCTGCATTTATGAGTGAGTTGTCGGAGCTTAGAGCCTCCAAAATTCCTCCACCTCCATTAATAGGTACTATTAGAGGAATTGGCAATTGGCTGTTGGAATCCAGAAAAGCCTCCAAAGCCATCTCTTGCTCGAGAGCAACACCAAGATACGCCACAAGTTGGAATGACGATCATATGAGAAATCCTATAGAAAGATGAAGCCAACAAAAAGGTAAATTCTCCTGTTCTTATGCAAATGGCTCTTAACAATAAGAGAAGCAAACCGAGACTGCATACATTAAATTTTGCTAAACAATAATTCAAGCTTCAAATTTACCAGTTAATCAGACAAGTAAATCCCTCAAATATATCATGTATTACATAAAAATAACACCATATGCACAGTTCTGAAAATATCTCGGAAATGAATGGTAAAAATAGCAATACAGAATCGGTGAAACGACTCAAAGCTGACAAAACAATAACAAAGAAGATGTCCAACAAAGATGGGATAATACTTGAAAAGAGTTATTCACATACAGAATACTAAAGTACATTTACCCCAGTAACTCACAAGTTTGATCTCTACCTTAGCCGAAATAAAAGCCAAAATCTGAAACAACATGCATAACCATTTCAATGCTATACCAAAGAAAAAGCATTAATTATGAGGTAAGCCCAGAAAGAGTTACCACAGTATACACAATCACATTGAACAACCATGTGCTAAAGCAGAACAGGGGTGAAAACTGAAACATAGATAATTATTTATCCAAATAAAAAAAAAAAAAATAATGCTGAGACCAAAATAAAGAAACAAATACCTAGGAAAGGCTGATTTTTCACTCACCGTACTTACTTAACAGACATGCAAGCCCAGATAAGAAACATTCTGCCAAATCCAACCAAAAATTAAAAAAAAAAATAGAAAGAGAAGCAAAAGGGAAAACACATTTTCTCAAAACTCTTGGAGAAATTCAAAAAAAAAATATTGAATAACATTTTTACATACAGAAATCACCAACAAAGATTTACCCCTTGATTCTTTCGTTTTCCCTCAAAAAATCAACTCTTTTTCCACCCAATTCTTCTTCCCTTTCTCTCGTTACACAGTCATGATTCACAAAGTAGCATTTAACAGCGAGAAAGAAAAAACAACAACAAAATAAAACCCAAAATCCAACACATCAAAACAACAACAAAAAAAAAAAAAAAAAAAAAAAAAAAGGAGAAGAAGAAGAAATCAAAATGGAACAGAAGAAGTGAAATTCAAACTGATCATAAATGCAGAAGTAAACATTTCTTCATGACTATACCTCCTCAAAAACTGATGAAGCTCCGGAAATCCTCTGCCATTTTCGCAGCAGTGTGTGAAGTGAGTGAGAAAATATGGAGAGGGAGAGAGCGGTCTTTGTTTTCTTTTCTTTGCTATACGAGTGTTCGCGGGAAGAAATAGGTGAGTGGGAGTGACCGCCTGGTGCCAGTAACTGGGCCCACCTCTCGACACGCGTCATGCGGGTCGGAGCCACCAAATGCCCTCAACCGCTCGGGTTTGCGGTGCGTGCCCGACAAAACATTTGGTAACGCCCCCTTTGTTTCTCTTCTCTTGCGCTGACATCATTATTATATTTTTTATTTCATAAAATTCATAATTAAATAATTTTAATAATCTATTTTATTAAAATTAAAAAATTCACTATATTTTTTCTTTATCAAATCCTCAAAATAGATCGAAAATTGATAACACTCTATTCTTTTATTCATTGCTTTTATAGGATTTATGAGACTAAATTTATCGAGTTTTTTTTTTTTTATTTTGAAACTATTTTAAAATTTTCGTAAAATATAGGACTAAATAAGTAAAATTTTCTCAATTTTATTTGAAGTAAGAGCAATGAACTTTATTAACTGAAATAAATTGATTACAATTACAGTCATTCCTGACGTCATCAATAGTACAATAATCATATCCTGCTCAACAACACATATTATTACATTAGACAACAAAAGTAAAAAACATCACAGACACATGACGGGGTTCGAACCCATTACCTCAAAGATAATGGGCCTCACCTTCGTCAATTGAGCTAAACTTTATTAACAAAATTTTCATTCGACAAAATAGAGAACGAAAAATGTTGAAACACAGCTAAAAGTATAATTTCCACCTTATTATATTATCTGGTTGTAATAAGTTGGGTGAGAATTAAATGGTTTTAGTTGTCAAATTTTTATTTTTTCTGAGTTTTGCAGTTATTGAAAATTAATGTTTGGTGTAATAATTTATTAAAAGGCGCGCGTAATTTGAAATTTGGTCATAGATTTATCTAATAATGTTTCGAATTTTGTTAATAGTTACGAGAAAATCTATAATTATGAGGTTTTGAATTAAATTCTCGTAATTAATTAGTTCATAAGTAACTTTAATCAAATTATTAATTGATATGATAATACTTATTTTTTATAAAACTAATAAAAATATATTAAAATTTTAAAATCCTAAAATCGACGGTACCAAGAAAATTTATGAATCTTTCAAAGACATTATAAAATATTTGAATAATTATACACTTTTAAAACAATATTTACTTTATTATTAAGCGAGAGCATGTTTTATGTGTTTTACGTTTTTTGCCTTTTTTTTTAATTATTATTTTTTACGTTATTTTTATCAAAAAAAATCATTTTCTCCCTTTTTTTGTTTATATCAGTCAAGTTGTTCACTTTTATCAACTTACATTAACTTTAAATTTCTTATAAATTTCTTATTTTATTTTTAATATTTTTAACTTCTTTGATTAAAATTAAAATATGATTTTAAAAAATACAAATTTGTCTTTAGATTTTTTATTTAAGAATATATTACAACAAGCTCCCATAGAGTTTGTCGTAATTACAAATACTCCTTAAAATTAATAATCATCTAACAAATATCCCTGGCAATAATAGTTCATTAATAGGTATTTGTCAGATAATAATTAATTTCAGGGAGTAGTTGTAATTTTTCAAATAGCAAAATATATTTATATTTATGTCGCAAACATAAAAAAATATAATTTACTTGTTATTTTATTATATACGTCCAATTAAGCGTCACTAGAAAAAATATGATTTTCCACTAGAGTTAATTATTATAGTCAAAAGAAGGAAATTATAACAAATACAAATCAACCATGACTTCGCAACAGTTATTGGTTGTTGTTTGTGCAAATGTGAACAAACCATTAGCCATGGCTAAAACCATGATAAATATTTTAACTAAGGCTAAAAATCATGAATAATATTAATTAAATATGATAAAAATTAAAATTTCAGTTTTAATTTTATTTATCATAATTAATAGTATTAATTTATCAAAAAATTTAAATCATAATAAATTATAATGTAACGAAAGTATGATGGGCTAAAGTTCACGGGACTTTCCTTGATGACAATATTGCAAGTTTGATCAACTCGAAATCAATTAAGATTACATTTAAACGTGAAAAGAATGAGGACAAACAAGTTCATGGTGACGAGAATAATCCTCCACATACACTTGTTCCTTCTGGGACTGGGCCGTCCGATTTGGGACAATCCAAGTACTTCGTTTTTCAGTTCTCCAACAATGCACATCTTCGGCTTTGGTATCATGCCATTTCTCCTCTAAGCCCCACTCTCGTCTAATAATTCCAAAATTTATTTTAGAAAAAAAAATAATTATTATATAATATTTGAATTCATAACTTTATTTTTTGATAATTATTTTAGAAAATATAATATAACATTTGAATCTATAATTAATTATATAATAAGTTGAATTTATTGAATTGGCATAATGATTGATCACACAGAAAATACATATACAGAAAACTTTAAATAATGAATGAATATTAATGCGACATGCGACTTGATTGGTGTTGCGCGAAGTATTGTCCGCTTTGACTTCACACGAGCCTTACGGTTTTGTTCTTGAAAAGGTACCTCACTAAGGAGATGAGGTCTTGGGACTTATAAGCCACTCAAGCTCCTCATTTGCAACCGATGTGGGACATGGGACACTTATCTACATCATAGCCCCCCCTCCCCCCCCCCCGACAAGGGGCTTGGGTAGAGGCACATGACCTCGTTCCCACATACGGCGCCATTGATGCGACATGCAACTTGATCGATGTTCCGTTGTGCGAGGTATTGTCCGTTTTGGCTTTGTATGAACCTCAGGGTTTTGTCCTTGAAAAGGCGCCTCGGTAGGGTGAGGAGGTCTTAGGGCTTATAAGCCACTCAAACTCCTCGTTTGCAACCGATGTGGGACACTTGTCTACATCAAATATGTTAAATACACATAAAAAATTCATGTAAAAGATTTTTTTATAGGAGTATTATATTTGTTGTGTATCTATTATATATGTTAACGCATTACTCTATTTTATTTTAAATAATTCAATTATTAAATTTCTTTTCAATTATAATGTGCAAAATATATTGAAAATCATGGACATTCTCCATGTTCCTTTCTTGTTCACCAAGCATCATTAATCAGAAAAAGCAATTGTGACTTTATTTTCTATGAGAAGAGTATATCATTACGTGGACGGAAAGGAAGAATAAAATAAATAAATGTATGAAAATTGTAACAAATCATTTATTAATTTTTAATATTAGAATATATAATTAATAAAAACCATGATTAAAATAGAATAACAACTTATATTTAATTGGATTTTTGTATACAGTATTTATCAGATCCAGTCTACTCTACTCTACAGTCAACTCGTGGCATGTTGGATGATACCATGTGTAATTTTATTAACGATTTTCAATTTTGATACTACATAAGTTATAATTAAACTGATCAAAATCATTCAGTCATTCAGATATGAGTGCTACAAAACACGCAAATGTTAGTCTTATTTGGATAGTTTCTTTATTGTTAAGGGCTTTTTGGAATTTCAAAGGCCTTATTCATATCATATCTATGTTTCTATATTATCTATACTGTTATTAAAATAATTGTTGTGCCAATTTTTGAATACTCGATATTTTTTTAATTTATTTATATAAAAAATTTGATCAAAATAGTAATTTTGTTATTTTTTTAATAATATAATAATTATAATTTTTTCCTCAGCCCATTACTCAATTTTTCTCTCTCACCTTCTTCATATTTTTTTCTCTCACAAACCACTACCCACATTTATCTCTCGAGTTACTTTTTTCACATATTTTTTTCCTCATAAATTTTAATATTTTTAATAAATCAATAATTATAACTTTTTTTCCTCATTCTCTTACACTACGATTGTTTATTTTATATTTTTTTTTTTATTTTATATTATAATTTTTTTTATATATTCATAAAAATCACGTACAACAACGACCAGCACAAGACGTAAGTGGGCAGCATGGAAGTTTTTCGTCAAAATTAAGGACAAATGAAAGTACGCCGTCCGCAAACAGGCACATTCGCATATGCCACAATTTCCCAATGCACTACAATTTCACCGATAATTTCTAGGACACCTCTTACACTTTTTTTAATATTTTATGCAATAAATGCTTGTCATTTATGAATTTAATTATTTGTCTGAATTTATTAATATAATTAATCAGTCTTTAATATTTTAAAATTACAGAAGGATGTATTAATCACTTTTATAATATTATATATATATATACATATGATTTCATTTGTTAATTTCAATATGATTTCCCAAGATTGGAAAAATCCCAAAATAATTTGCAAATAATAATAATAATAATAATAATAATAATAATAATAATAATAATAATAATGTAAGCGAACCAAAAAAAAAAAGTAAAGCATTTCGCCTTTTTCAAACTCATCCATTTGTTCAAACAATTTTTTTTTTAATTACATGTGAAATCTTAATCTAGCGGATAAAACTAAAATTTGATAAATAAATAATAAAAGTATGGGATCGAGTCTCTTTAAACGTATGAGTATTTGTTTTATTTTATATGAGTTTGTTGTTATAATAACTGTACCATTTGATCTGAGTTCATATTACGAGTAGTACTTAATATTTATGAAATCTAGAAAGAGGTCCAAAAAATCGGTAAATGACATCCAATCAAGTCTACAAGGTAGAGCACGTGAAAACAACATCAATTTTTTTTTTTTTTTTTTTGCATTATGACCTTTTGATACTTAAATAAGTGAGATCGCTAAGATATTAAGTTCATAAAAATAGTTAGGGTATCATAATTTATTAATGATGAATGGCAGAACGAGTGTTTACAGGCACTATAAAAAAGTATAATATTGATGACGGAATATCAATTGACAATTTTAAATTTATCACAAAAAATATGTATTGAATGATAATAATTTTTATGTTTTCATTATATAATTATAGTGATAAAAAATTTGTATCAAGTTGTCATTAAGTACATCTATAGTGACAACTATTATTTTTCGTTACTAGGACGTCACTATCTATATACGCATCACTAGTTATATTTAATATATGTGATTATGTGTCACTAATTGATTTTGGTTTTGTCACTCATTTATGGAAATAACAAATTTACAAAATTATAACAATTATTAGAATCATAAAATTCATTATTATAACAAAAAAATTTTTATGTCACTAAATATATATAATTAGTAATAATTTAAAATTGTGACTAATTTTTTATTTTTTGTAGTACATATAATTAGTGATAATATTAAAAATTTTGTATCAACGGGGTGGGTTTATGTCCCACAAAAAAAAAAAAAATGTGATATTTAACTATTGCTAATTGACATGATTAATAATAAAATTAGTCGTAGCAAATAGCTATTAATTGCGGCCATGCAACAGTTATTGGTCATGGTATCTACGAGGGTGGCTAAAACATTTGCCATAGCTGAAAATCGTGGCAAATAATTTTTTTATGGTGAAAAACCTATTGTTTTTGTATCGATTTTACTTAACCGTGATTAATAAAAAATATTTACCACGATTTTGAATATGTGGCTATTTAAATTGTGGATTCGTGGCTTGACCTGCCAATTATGGGATAGACTCATGACTCGTCCTGTCGCGGTACAAAACCCATTGAGGGGGGTAAAAATAAGATATCAAATATTTTATTTTACATTAGTTAACTACAATAAAAAAATATGTTATTTATTACATCCAGAGATTGATATACAAACTATTGATTTTCCACTGCTTTAGTCCCAAATTATTTAAATAAATTTCAGTTTGTGATGAAAATAAAAATAAAATTAAGAACAAATAAGATACTAGACAAGTTTGAAAGAGCTGAATCACTCATCGGAAATAAAGGGGTAGAAGTACATCATTACCCTCAACAAATGAAGAATTGACAATCAAATTGAAACAATAATATTGTCTTTTCATCATAGTTGAATAAATTAAATGCATATAAATAACCCATTTATCATTCATAATGAGGACACATGATTAGAGTCGGATCATTCATCGCTCTTAAATTTCATTATAGGCTTAAAATTAATTTGAGAGTTGGAGGGTTATAGTTAGAACTGTACTTTTTTATCAATAAACTACTGGTCCAATGCTAAGTGAATTTGATTATTAATGGCCATTATCTAGTTTGACTTCATAGGAGTCTTATGGATTTGTCCTGGAAAAATATCTTATAAAGAAAAAGGCCATAGCTCGACCATTTCGATAGCGATTTTGTCTTATTTAGGGATGATGTATTGAGGCTTAAAAGTCACTTAAGCTTCTTGTTTGTAATCAATGTTAGACGCTTACTTACATTATTAGCCCCCATACGCGGGGCTTGAGGCCGGTTGATAGTGTCAAATGATGCAACTTGCAACTCGATCGGTGCCCATTCGGTAATGTATTGTTCGCTCTTTCTTCTTCGTAGGAGCCTCATGGGTTTGTTCTGAAGAGGCGTCTCACAAGGGAGGATGTATTAGTCTAGCCAGTTTTGTAATGGGGTATTGTTCGTTTTGGCTTCTGTCCCACAGGAAGGAGCAATACGATTTTGTCCTATCAAAGTGCCTTATTATGAATACGAGGCTTTGGAGTTTATAAGACACTCAAACTCATTATTTGCAATTAATATGAAATGATTGCCTACATCAATATTTTTAAGTAGATTTTTGCTAATGGGCAGGGGTCGAAACCTAAGAGTCACACTTGTTGGGAGGGATTTAACTCATTCGCTTCCACCTCAAACAAAATTAATTCATCTCTACTGCTTTTGTTTGTTAGTATTACGCTCTAACGTCACGAAATAGTATATAAGTTACTGATCGAAGTTTCTTGCATTATATATGAATAAATGGATTTAAAAGCAGCGATATCACTGTCCCTAATAATAATTTTTTTGCATTTATTTAGATACTTCTACATTAGAAATTATTTTAAATTATACAATTTTCATTTTGAACTATATTTTTAGATTCTCCGTGGCTACACTTGGGTCGATGGAAAGATTTAGAAAAATAATTTCAAGTGACTCCAAATTAAAATTTTTTGAAATTAATGTTGTTCAAATTTAGAGTTGAAAAAAATCAAAATTATCCATACAAATCCAAAGAATTTGTTACTGTAAATTTAAAATTCATAAATTTAAATTCATTAATATAAATATAGCGTGGAGTCATTTAAAATTATTTTTCTAAAATTCTAAATCATTTCTTTAAATTAAAATCGTTGTATCTTAATGTAGCCCGAGACAAATGATTTTCATATATTTATATAAAAAAACATTAAGATGTATGAATGTTTTATAAAATATAATTCAAAATATGAGTTGAGTGATTCAAAATTTATACAATTTTATAAATGAAGAGCACCACTAAAATCAATATTTCAATTTATTATTCTTTTTTATTTTTAAATTATTGTATCAAATTTTATTTTTCTCTCTCTCTCAACTTTCAAATTCTAGTTTTTTTTTTCTCCCATTCTTTTCTCAACTACTTCTTATAATCCTTTTTAGTATTTCCTATTTAGATATTGCAATAAAAATAATAATTAATTATAATTTAAATAATTGTACATACACATTTATACACACCTCACACTAATTATTTACGTCAAAGAAATACTTAAAATAAATTAAATTTTTTTATTATATAATGAAATATCCGATTCAAAATCCTGCTATTAAAATATATACTATTGTAAATTACAGTTGCATTATCCGAGATTTGAATAATTATGAAGTTTATCATAATTCAAAAAAAATTATAAATATCTCTCTCAAATAGAAAATAATTATATAGCCTCTAAATAGTAAAGTATGGATTATTATTTTACCCTTATTTAAAAAATAAAAAAATATTGAAAAATTTATTAAAGAATCTGATGGTGGGTAATGCAATAATCCATATGGTACATTGGTCCATAATTTTTTTTTAAAATTTTATGTACATAAAAAATTATAATTTATAATTCAAAATAATATTTTAATCAATTTATTATAAAAAAATCAATAAAAATCTAATGGAATTTAACAGAAGAGCTTGTTGTTAGACATACATTGAGATCAATGGTAAATTACAATAAGCTCTTATGAGATTTTGCATAATTATAAATGCTCATTTGTTATTTGAAAAAAATATCAATATCGTACTGCTTTTAACAGTTGTTCAACAATTAGCCCAATTCATTCGTTTTCATTAGTTTTTTTTATCTATTTTTTTAGTGAACTGACCAAAATGCATTTGTGAACTATACATTATAATTTTACTTATTTGAAAAAAATTATGGACTAGGTAGATAATTTTTCAAAATTTTTCATCCATCTCCCCCAATTTTTTTTATTTTTATATTTTTTAAAAAAAATAATAAACTATTGTAAGATCAGAATTAATAATTTCATACCTCAATAAAAAAATTACATAATTTTTTAAGCCTCAATAATTGTTATTGTTATTGTTATTTTTTTAATTTTTTTATAATTTTTTATAAAAAATTAAATTATAATAATTATAATAATAACAAATTACTATAATTATATAAGGAATATTTATAATTATAGATAAGGGCATGTAATTAAGAAAAAAACTAACATTGTAGGCAGTAAGCCACCTAGGACGTGGGGACAATAAATACACATAGATAGCCGAGCCTCAGAGACAACTACTTACTACTTAGCGCAGCGGTTGAACCATAGACTCCAAGTCCTCAGATTGACCCGCGACTGCCCGATGGAGCTGCCGGAGATGGAATCTATGGCGTCGGCTATCGGAGTCTCCGTCCCCGTTCTCCGCTTCTTGCTCTGCTTCATCACTACTATACCCGTCAGCTTCTTCCATCGCTTCGTCCCTGGCGGAGCCACCGCCCGCCACTTGTACGCCGCCGCCACCGGGGCGATTCTCTCGTACCTTTCATTTGGGTTCTCATCGAATTTGCATTTCCTGGTGCCGATGCTTTTAGGTTACGCTTCCATGGTGCTTTATCGGAAGTACTGTGGTATTATTACTTTCTTTCTGGCGTTTGGATACCTCATTGGATGGTACGGCTGGATTTTTCTTTCTTTGAACTTTTCGCTATTTTTGGATCTGAACCTTGCTCTTGCTTCAAGCATGGTATCTTTTGGATATTTTGACTTCTGGAAATGTTTGTCTTGGTATGGATGTTGTGTGTGGATTTATATGAGGTTCAATTTTTGGAGTTGTTTGTTGTTATTGTTGCAATTATGTGTAATTAGTATGTTGCTTGGTTAAATAGGATGGAAATATGACTTCAATGAATTGCGTTCTTCGAACTGAAAACAACTGAGATTTTCTTTCTCTTTGTTGAAGTCGAACAATTAATTCAAAAGATGAGTCCTCTGATGTGAGAAAGTGAAAGTATTTTATTTTCAATGGCAAAATGAATGTCCCTTACATTTGATTGAATTTTCTTTTATACAGGTAGTCTCGTGGATCTGACTTAGTTGTGATAACAATAGATGGAGTGATTACATCTTCATTCTTTCTCCTTTGTGTTTTTTTTGTTCTGTAAGGTGCCATTGAACAAGTCATGTTATGATATTACTTTATATGCTCTATGAATTGTTTGAAACTACGAATTTAGCTGTAGGTAGACTCTCACGTGATGGAAGCAGAATCTTTTACACCTTTCAAATGCACAAAACTGACACTTAATAGTTGTTTATAAAAGAGTACAGGATAGCATGCATTAGTATTCATGAACTGTCTCCACATGATCTTTTAAAAGAGGGATTTGGTTAAGGGTGCACCTGGAAGGCACCTGTAGGACGGGATACTCCAAATGTCCAGGGTCACCAGAGTTCCACTTTGTGCTGTTAATGAATCCTATGAGAAATGTGATTGTATAAATACAAATTCCTACAAAGTATGTGTTACTCAAAAAAGTAAAAATTCGGTGCTTTTTTTCGCTTCTTGTCCTTTTTCACTGGGTCTCCCTCTATATGCTTACTCACAACTTTGAGCAGTCTCTGGTCCAATAAGCAAACCTGAATGGTATAATTAGTCCTATTTTCCATAGCAAGCAACAACATTGTTGTGTTGAGACATTCAGAATGATGATTCCAAGCATATTTTTGACATCATTGCTAAGAGCCAAATATGTTTTTTCGATTTGGGTTCATCAACCAATTACTTTGAATCCAATACGAAGGTAAAATAGAGCATCTGACTGACTGGTTTCAAGAGTGCAGCATCAGCATTCTTGCTCATGGAAGTCACTGAACCCTGGCATTGCCCGTCGACACTTACTTGCAGTTTTCTAGTTCAGCTTTAGAACAAAGATTTGAAGGACTTTTCACAAATGCTTTTATACATTTAAACAGTGATTCCGTAGCTCTTCTGTACGAAATTTTGTTCTTGAGTTCAAACTACCAGCGGAAAGATGCTTTCTTTTCTCTTATGAAATGCTTCACTTTTGGAGTTGGGTTTTTTATGAATTTAACTATATTGGCCCATCGGGAAGCTGCTATTATACTGTTGTTACGTATATTTTATTTTTTGTCTTTGTCTAAGAAAACTTAACTTATAGAATACTCAAACTTTCCCTATCTGTTGAACATATCTTGCATATAGATATACTGAGATAACGCAAATTTGTCTTGTACCTTTTTTAGGCAATTTCTTGATATTTTCTTAATTTGGTAGCTGTAACATTTATGACTGACCTTCATTTTCACTTCTGTTCTTTTCTGAAATATGGGTCTGGGTTAGTTGTTCAGTAGATGGTGTTAGAGTGTAAAGTTCTCTATTCTTTTCAATCAAAAGATAGTACTTCATACTAGTTGCATACTGCTGTGGCTATGCCTTGTAATGTAATTCTTTTTTTTTACTATTGGCATACATTTGCAGCCATGTGTACTACATGAGTGGGGATGCATGGAAGGAAGGAGGAATAGATGCTACAGGTCAGCCCCATTGAGTTATTGTTGCTCCCTTCTGAATTCATCATTCATCTTGTCCATTAATAATTTTTATCTTCTGTTGCAGAATACTGCGTAAGCAACAAGAGAAATTTTTTCCAAGCACATAGTTTCAGAATGCATGGGTTTAGGCGTATTAAGTGCATGCATGTCATAATGTACATTCTTATACTGCATCTAGTTCAACTATGTTCAGTTCATGATCTGCTCCTTTCTGGTAGAAAGTTGAATTGACAAGAGCAACTCAGTGTGTATTAACCTTATATGAGCTTACGTCAGCATATGTATGGTGGTAGTACATGCATTTTCCTATTTCCAATTTTTTATGCCTTAGTTATATATTCAGTAATGATTGCAGAAGAGCACATTCTTCACTTGCTTTTGCTTTTTCTTAGATGATTAATCATGGTCTTGGTAGTTGGTACAGTCTGTTCAGTCAGAAACTTTTTTATTTGTTACATATAACTGGGATTATTGTTTCATGCTCTGATTCTCCGAAGTTTGATGTTTTCGAGAACACATTACTCTTTTCTGAAGTTCATATATTTTCCTTTCGCAAATTGGAGACAATTAGTTGTAATGTGTTGAAATTAGTAAATTGTCGATGCACGTTTCTTGTTATCTGAAACTAATACATTCTAGTTGGACAATGTTCTTCATGTAAATAGCAGTAGTCTATTTGTCCTAGTTTTGTTTAAATGAATTAGATATTTTTGTCATTTTGTTGAGGCTTTCCTTCACGGTCTTGGTGTTCCCAATGTGTAGGAGCTCTGATGGTGATAACACTAAAAATCATATCATCTGCCATTAATTACAATGACGGATTGTTAAAAGAGGAAGATCTACGTGAGGCACAAAAGAAAAATCGGTTGCTCAAGTTGCCATCATTACTTGAGTACCTTGGTTACTGTCTTTGTTGTGGAAGTCACTTTGCTGGTCCTGTGTATGAAATGAAAGATTATCTTGAATGGACTGAGAGGAAAGGGGTATTGTATTTATGTTTGTATTTCATGCTTCTGAATGTGTTATTTATTGCTAGCGTTACTATGAATTCAGCACTAATTTTACCTTTAACAGATCTGGCAACCTACAGAGAAGGGATTGACCCCCTCTCCTTATTGGGCAACTTTCAGGGCACTTGTGCAAGCTGCTTTGTGCATGGGCTTGTATTTGTATCTTGTACCACATTTCCCACTTTCCCGATTCACCGAACCAGTATACCAAGAATACGGGTTCTGGAAACGGTTAAGCTACCAGTACATGTCAGGCTTCACTGCTCGTTGGAAGTATTATTTTATTTGGTCCATTTCAGAAGCTTCTATTATTATTTCCGGCCTGGGATTCAGTGGCTGGACAGATTCTAATCCACCCAAACCCCGATGGGACCGTGCCAAAAATGTTGATATACTAGGTGTGGAGTTGGCTAAGAGTGCTGTACAGATACCACTTGTGTGGAATATTCAAGTCAGCACCTGGCTTAGACACTGTAAGTTAGCTTTCGTTTACCCTTTCGATTTAATGAATAAGTAGTTTATAATCCTGTTGATTGAAAATTGGGTGCATTTCTCCTAGAATGAGTTTCGAGCAAAAGTAAATCATAGTATATTGAGTTTTAAGTACAAATTATGATTTGTTTGACCATAATGATAAAGTGATCTTTTACATGTCACTTGTAGTTTTCTGTTCCTGATGAAAAGCCATTTTCTTTTAATTTCTGTAATGCAAGGAAAAACCACTTACGTAGATAAAACATGATTCGAAAATAGACTTTTAAGACTTAAAGGACAAGCATTGGCTGGAGTGGAACTTCTGGTCATCAATGATGTTGGGTATTTTAAGTATAGGAAAAGATAAATATGCATTTTGCTGCTAGACTATCGGTTTAATGGTGCACCCAGTCTGTGTCTCTCC
The DNA here is from genome assembly GCA_034509725.1 of Sesamum angolense. NCBI lineage: Eukaryota > Viridiplantae > Streptophyta > Magnoliopsida > Lamiales > Pedaliaceae > Sesamum > Sesamum angolense. Next base: position 5,280,417 of record JACGWL010000013.1, read on the forward strand.
TTTTTGCATAGCAAACAATCTGTTCCCTAATTTGAGGCCTCTAAATTTGTTTCATAGCTGAATTATCTGAAATCTTCATCGTTTTACGTCTTACTGAATTCATGCTTTCAGACTGTAATTATTTATATTCCTATGTTAATAATTCTTATTTGATTCAATTTACTTATCTAGCTTTCTGACAACGGCCATTAGTTAGTACATTGATCGTACTTGGACTTGTGCAGCGTTAATAAATGGATCCAATCATCCTCTACCCCTAGGAAAAAGCTTCATAATTTTGTTACATGGGTTAGAGTTCTTTTAGCAGAGTGTCTGTTTGCGAACAGCATGACATGACACAACAAGGATATGGGCAAACGGTCACTGGTAAAGAAAACTGAAAAAGAAGCAGAAAAAACGAGAATGAGGTCAAAAGGACATATATCTTGTGTTGGTTGCTTTGGTGGACACCAGAACTGTTGTCAAAGATTTTTATGAAGTGATAATTTCTTGGATTGCTACTCTACTGTCAGCATTGGAAAAATGAAAACTAAATTTTGGAATTAAAATCCTCTAGATGCTAGTCAGACTTTACCACATAAGAATATCTGATTTATTTAGTTATATGTAAAATATGTAAATAAGAACTAGTAATTTTATTATTATTTTGATTATCATATAAACGCTCATGCATGGATATCATGTAAAATGCAACAGATAGTTGTTGGATGTGCAACTGAAGTTTTCAACTACTTGATTCAACTTTGACTGACGTTCAACTAATTGTTAAAAGTTGCATGGCATGGTGATTCACTATGGATCTTGCTATGTACTTGGGCTTTGCCTATGCTACAGCCGTAGAATATGATCAATCATCTATAAGATAACAATGTATCTGTCTGATTATCATTGTTTTGTTTAGATGTCTACGAGAGGCTGATTCAGAAAGGTAAGAAACCAGGCTTCTTCCAGTTGCTGGCTACTCAAACCGTGAGTGCAGTGTGGCATGTAAGTATAAAATCTATACTTTTTTATCTCTTTCTTTTTCTTTTTCATTTTTTTTTACGCGCACTCCCAGGTTCGAAAACATGTATGAAATCTGTACTTCTTTCCTTTAAGTTCTGTGTGTTGCGTTTGTTTGGCCTTCTTTTTATCATCACTGGTTGGTATCTGAAGATCAAACAGCACACTTGGTCACTGTTTAAGTGAAGATTTGTGTGTCCATGCAATTCCAATAGAATAAATTAGGGATGTCAAATGAAGTAGTAGGAACCACGTTGCCTGGGTTGATAATCAATTTTCAAATCTAGGTTAGTTGTTATAAATTCTGAGACCATGTTGGTTGGTGCATGATCTATATATGCATATATGTGAGAGATACATTAAGAAATGGGAAGTAATGCTTTTCAAACAAATACACTGCCTAAGTTCTGTTAATATATCCTAAAGAGATGCAATTTGACTGAACAAAATTGTGACAAGCTGTCAACGAAAAGAGTCACGTGCTATGAGTACATATTGGGTTGAAATATGCTATCTCAGTTCTGTCAGAGAATGAAAAGAAACAGAACCATGGATCACTATGTCAGAACATTCTCCTTCAAGAGTCAAACAGTCATGATATTGATCTGAACTACGGGGCTCTTAGAATTGCTCCCTCTTTAGAAGTGCCCATTATACGTAGAGAGCCAGATTTGGCAAACAATACCTAATATTGCTCCCCCAATCAATGGAACATCTAGCCCTATTTGTATTAAGTGTACCACCGCTGCAGTCTTTCCATGTCTATCAACTTCTATCATAGTGAAATTTTTTGTTTAAATCCTCTCTTGATTATCTATTACGAGTTAATGTTTTCTGAAGAAACAAAATAAGTTTCTCTCAGGTGTAACTGATGCCGAGCAGTCATGGTTTTGCTAATACTACATAACACCGGCATTATGATACAGTGGAATTTGATTACATTCTCTCATCATATGAGATGCAAAAGCACCTATGCATACAATGTATATTTGCCTAATTGTCTTGCTGATACCAACAGTTTCTGTCTTTTACTTGCATATTTGCACAGGTTAGTGAACCTAGATTAGCAGTATGATACTGATTTAAATATTTTCATTTTCAAGGGATTGTATCCTGGGTACATCATATTCTTTGTTCAGTCGGCTACAATGATTGCTGGTTCCAGAGGTAAGAATTCTACACATGCTAATATTACATCATAGAGATGGTCGTGCATTTTCTTCATCGCTTCCTTCTAATTTTGTCTGTTCTGTGTGCAGTTCTTTACAGATGGCAGCAGGCCAGCCAAACACCTCTGGTTAAAAGGCTGTTTGATTTACTGAACTTTGCTTACACACTTATGGTTCTCAACTACTCCAGCGTTGGATTCATGGTTAGTCCGTCTGTCCACTTCCGTACATTGCTTTAGAACATTACTTACATCAGTTAGCAAAATGACTATGATGTTGCACTTTATACAGGTATTAAGTCTGCATGAAACACTAACTGCATACGGGAGCGTTTATTACATCGGAACCCTTCTTCCAATAGTCTACTCCTGCTCGGCAAAATCATTAAGCCAGCAAGGCCAGCCAGATCGAAAGTCCGGAAAGATCAGTGACACCTGAACTACATCTTGGTACTTTTTCTTAAGATCCTGGGATTAGATTAGTGAAAGAGTAGAATTCTGATTCCTCTGCATCTTTTTATTTATTTACAGTTTGTGACATTCAATCATAACAAAATGCCTTGCCTCCGATTGGTTATGACAACTTAAATGATGGTTTTTTAAGTATATTTTCAAACCAAGTTGTTCTGACATATCCAAGTGGACGGAATTGAGGATTTGGAGTTTATTTGTGAAGATAAATTGAAAATAGTTTGGGGATTTGGGGTTCTAGGGAAGAGAAAATTGGGAATTTTTATGTTTGGTGGTGTATGAATTGACTTTTGGAGCCCTAATCCCATTTTTCATGTCGATTATGGGACTTGCACCTGTCAAGAGTCATTAGATTTTTACTACCATTTGTGGTAAGGAACCAAAACTGATCAATGTTAGAAATGTTGGGTACAAGATTGATCAATTGAAATAACGGGTACAAAAATTTGTTAGCAACATACTTCTTTAGGTGATTAAAAGTGAATTTACCCCTATAAAATTTATTGATTCTTATTCTGATTATTTTTTTAGCTTTCTAATGTAATTATTGAGTTTATAATAGAAAAAAGAAAGAGCAGCCGAAATAGTAAATACTATAAATAAAAATAAGGGGCAATTTTTTTTTTTTTTTGATCCCGTTAAAAAAGGTCATTTTCGTTTTTGATACTACAATTGTGGCGAATTTCTCTTTTGGTACCATAAAACACAAAAACACGCATTTTTTGTGCCAAGTTAACAGTAAAGGTTAACGGCTGTTAAAAACTATTGGAAGACCCTATTTAATAGTACAAAAAAGTAAAAAAATGTATTTTTTTTTTGTACCATTAAGAAGAAAAAAACTATTTTAATAAATTTTTGCCATAAACTATAAGATTATTTTTTTTATCATTTACAAAAAAAGTGTTAGGAAAAAAGTTATATATATATATATATATATATATATATATAAATAGTTCTAAAATTATACTTATTTTTATTTCAGATAAATTCTAGGATCTATTTTACTATTTTTGAAATTAAATTATTATATGGTCTAAAACATATCAATATTTAAGCATAAATATAAAAAGTAAAATTTATTTTTTGAATAAAAGTATTAGATAAATTTTATTTTATTAAATAATAAATTAATTTTTAAATTATAATTATTTACACTCAAGATAAATTATAAAAATAAAAATAAATTTATTTCTTACTTTTTTAATCAAAGTTTATTAAAATATTTTTAAAATAAAAAATAATTTGATTTAAAAAAATAATGAAAATATGCTAGAATTATTTAAGTAAATATGATTATAAATACTATAGTATTTTATTATTTATATTCAAATAAAATTTCTTTAATTTTTAATTTTTAAAAAATAGAATTTTATTTCTTATAATTTATGACCGAAGTTTATTAAAATATTTTCAAACAAAATAAAAGTTTAATTTCTGCTTCAACGTGTAATTTTCAAAGTTTACATAAATATATATTTTTGAAATTTTAGAAATACTTATTTTTTTTTTTTGAAAATACAGCAAAATGCACAAAAATTAAAAAGTTTACAAAAAAAAAAAGCGAATTTTCAGTATTTACAGAAATACACTTTATTTTAAGAAATTTGAGAAATATGAATTTTCAGAAACTGCAAAAATTAATAAAATTATTAGAAATTATCTTTTTGAAATATTGAAATTCATAACTTTCAGTATAATCATCTTTATTCTACTTCAACTTGTATTTTTAAAATTAAATAATTTTTTAATTCGCACATATCAATTATTATAGAAATTTTTTAAAATACGGCAAAATGCACAAAGACGAAAGAATTTACAAAACAGAGGAAGCACAAAAATTTTATTTTAAATTCATACTTTTGAAATTAATGTTTTAGGAACTATTATTTTAAAAAATTACAAATATATATTTTTGAAATTATAGAAATACTTATATTTTTTTTTTTTTTGAAAATACACAAAATGCACAAAAATTAAAAAGTTTACCAAAAAAAAGAGAAGCGAAATTTCAGAATTACAGATATGTAATTTATTTTCAAAAATTTGAGAAAATATAAATTTTCAGAAACTGCAGAAATTAATAAAATTATTAGAAATTATCTTTTTGAAATATTGAAATTCATAACAGTATAATCATATTTTATTCTACTTCAACGTTTATTTTTAAAATTGAAATAATTTTTTAATTCGCACAGATTATTATTATATAAATTTTTAAAATACAACAAAATGCACAAAGATGAAAGAATTTACAAAACAGAGGAAGCAAAAATTTTTTATTTTTAATTCATACTTTTGAAATTAATATTTTAGGAACTATTATTTTCAAAAATTACAAAAAATATATATTTTGAAATTATAGAAATACTTATATATATTTTTTTAAAAATACAGCAAAATGCAAAAAATTAAAAAATTTACAAAAAAAGAAGCGAAATTTCAAGATTTACAGAAATGCATTTTATTTTTAAAAATTTGAGAAATATAAATTTTCAGAAACTGCAAAAATTAATAAAATTATTAGAATTATGTTTTTGAAATATTTGAAATTCATAACTTTTAATATAATCATCTTTATTCTGATGTATTTTTAAAATTGAAATAATTTTTTAATTTGCACAGATCTATTATAATAGAAATTTTTGAAAATACAGCAAAATGCACAAAGACGAAAAATTTAAAAAACAGAGGAAGCAAAAATTTTACTTATAATTCATACTTTTGAAATTAATGTTTTAGAAATATTATTTTCAAAAATTACATAAATATATATTTTTGAAATTATAGAAATACTTATATTTTTTTTTAAATACACAAAATGCACAAAAATTAAAAAGTTTACAAAAAAAAGAAGCGAATTTTCAGGATTTACAGAAATGCATTTTATTTTCAGAAATTTGAGAATATAAATTTTCATAAACTGCAGAAATTAATAAAATTATTAGAAATTATGTTTTTGAAATATTGAAATTCATAACTTTAGTATAATCTCTTATTCTATGTTGATATATTTTTAAAATTGAAATATTTTTTTAATTTGCACCGATCTATTATAATAGAAATTTTGAAAATACAGCAAAATGCACAAAGAAGAAAGAATTTACAAAAGAGGAAGCAAAAAAATTTACTTTTAATTCATACTTTTGAAATTAATGTTTTAGGAACTATTATTTTCAAAATTACATAAATATATATTTTTAAATTATAGAAATACTTATATTTTTTTTTTGAAAATACAGCAAATTGCACAAAAATTAAAAAGTTTACAAAAAAAAAAGAAGCGTAATTTCAGGATTTACAGAAATGCATTTTATTTTCAGAAATTTGAGAAATATAAATTTTCAGAAATTGCAGAAATTAATAAAATTATTAGAAATTATGTTTTTGGAATATTGAAATTCATAACTTTTAGTATAATCATCTTTATCTATTTGATGTATTTTTAAAATTGAAATAATTTTTTAATTCACACAGATCTATTATAATAGAAAATTTTTGAAAATACAGCAAAATGCAAAAAGACGAAAGAATTTACAAAAAGAGGAAGCAAATTTTTTTTTATTTTTAATTCATACTTTTGAAATTAATGTTTTAGGAACTATTACTTTCAAAAATTACATAATATATTTTTGAAATTATAGAAATACTTTTTTTTTTTTGAAAATACAACAAAATGCAGTAAAATTAAAAGCTTTACAAAAAAAATAAGAGAAGCGAAATTTCAGAAATTACAAAAATGTATTTTATTTTCAGAATTTGAGAAATATAAATTTCAGAAACTGAAGAAATTAATAAAATTATTAGAAATTATCTTTTTGAAATATTTAAATTCATAACTTTTAGTATAATCATCTTTATTCTACTCAAAGTGTATTTTTAAAATTGAAATAATTTTTTAATTCGCACATATCTATTATTAAAGAAATTTTTGAAAATACAGCAAAATGCAAAAAGACGAAAGAATTTACAAAAAGAGGAAGCAAAAATTTTTTTTTTAATTCATACTTTTGAAATTAATGTTTTAGGAACTATTATTTTCAAAAATTACATAAATATATATTTTGAAATTATAGAAATACTTATATTTTTTTTTGAAAATACAGCAAAATGCACAAAAATTAAAAAGTTTACAAAAAAAAAGCGAATTTTCAGGAATTACAGAAATGTATTTTATTTTCAGAAATTTGAGAATATAATTTTCAGAAACTGCAGAAATTAATAAAATATTAGAAATTATCTTTTTAAAATATTGAAATTCATAACTTTTAGTATAATCATCTTTATTCTTTATGTATTTTTAAAATTGAAATAATTTTTTAATTCACACAGATCTATTATAATAAATTTTTTTGAAAATACAGCAAAATGCACAAAGACGAAAGAATTTACAAAACAGAGGAAGCAAAATTTTTTTATTTTAATTCATACTTTTGAAATTAATGTTTTAGGAACTATTATTTTCAAAAATTACATAATATATTTTGAAATTATAGAAATACTTATATTTTTTTTTTAAAATACAACAAAATGCACAAAATTAAAAGTTTACAAAAAAAAAAGAAGCGAAATTTCAGGAATTACAAAAATGTATTTTATTTTCAGAAGAGAAATATAATTTTTGAGAAACTGAAGAAATTAATAAAATTATTATAAATTATCTTTTTGAAATATTAAAATTCATAACTTTCACTATAATCATCTTTATTCTACTCAACGTGTATTTTTAAAATTAAATAATTTTTTAATTCGCACAGATCTATTATAATAGAAATTTTTGAAAAATACAGCAAAATACAAAAGACGAAAGAATTTACAAAACAGAGGAAGCAAAATTTTTTTATTTTTAATTCATACTTTTGAAATTAATGTTTTAGAACTATTATTTTCAAAAATTACATAAATATATTTTTGAAATTATAGAAATACTTATATTTTTTTTTTGAAAATACAGCAAAATGCAAAAAAATTAAAATGTTTACAAAAAAAAAGAAGCGAAATTTCAGGATTTACAGTAATGCATTTTATTTTCAAAATTTGAGAAATATAAATTTTCAGAAACTACAGAAATTAATAAAATTATTAGAAATTATGTTTTTGAAATATTGAAATTCATAACTTTTAGTATAATCATCTTTATTCTATGTTGATGTATTTTTAAAATTGAAATAATTTATTTAATTTGCACAGATCTATTATATAGAAATTTTTGAAAATACAGCAAAATGCACAAAGACGAAAGAATTTACAAAACAGAGGAAGCAAAAAAAATTTACTTTTAATTCATACTTTTGAAATTAATGTTTTATGAACTATTATTTTCAAAAATTACATAAATATATATTTTGAAATATAGAAATACTTATATTTTTTTTGAAAATACAGCAAAATGCAAAAAAATTAAAAAAGTTTACAAAAAAAAGAAGCGAAATTTCAGGATTTAGAGAAATGCATTTTATTTTCAGAAATTTGAAAATATAAATTTTCAGAAAATGTAGAAATTAATAAAATTATTAGAAATTATCTTTTTGAAATATTAAAATTCATAACTTTCAGTATAATCATCTTTATTCTACTTCAATTTGTATTTTTAAAATTGAAATAATTTTTTAATTCGCATATCAATTATTATAGAATTTTTTAAAATTATACTTATTTTTATTTCAGATAAATTCTAGGATCTATTTTACTATTTTTTAAATTAAATTATTATATGGTCTAAAATATCAATATTTAAGCATAAATATAAAAGGTAAAATTTATTTTTTGAATCAAAGTATTAGATAAATTTTATTTTATTAAATAATAAATTAATTTTTAAATTATAATTATTTGCACTCAAGATAAATTATAAAAAAATTATTTCTTACTTTTTTTTATCAAAGTTTATTAAAATATTTTTAAAATAAACAATAATTTTATTTAAAAAATAATTACAATATGCTAGAATTTATTTAAGTAAATATAATTATAAATTATAAAGTATTTTATTATTTATATTCAAATAAAATTTCTTTAGTTTTTAATTTTTAAAAAATAGAATTTTTTTTCTTATAATTTATGACCGAAGTTTATTAAAATATTTTCAAACAAAATAAAAGTTTAATTTAAGAAAATTTAATAGTTGCTACAATTTATCTCTAATGTAAATACTTTTAATTTAAAAAATTAAGCTATTATTTAATAAAATAAAATTTACCTAATACTTTTATTCAAACTATAAATTTTACTTTTTATAGTTTGTGATCAAATATTAATATATTTTAGATCAAATAATAATTTGATTTTGAAAGTAATAAAATAGATTTTTATAATTTTCTGCAATTAAAAAATTATAATTTTAGAAATATGTATTATATATATTAAAATAAAATTTTCCATATATTTTATTTTTGTAAAAGATAAATAAAATTCTTATAATTTGTGGCAAAAGTCGGTTAAAATATATTTTTTTCTTTTAATGGTATAAAAAATATCCATTTTTTTCCTTTTTTGGTACACCATTAAACAGAAAAATATTTTAATAAATTTTTACCATAGACTATAAGATTTTTTTTTATCATTTACCAAAAAAAAATGTTAGGAAAAAAATTATTTTAGTATATATATAGTATATATTTATAAATAGTTCTAAAATTATACTTATTTTTATTTCGGATAAATTCTAGAATCTATTTTACTATTTTTGAAATTAAATTATTATATGGTCTAAAACATATCAATATTTAAGCATAAATATAAAAAGTAAAATTTATTTTTTGAATCAAAGTATTAGATAAATTTTATTTTATTAAATAATAAATTAATTTTAAATTATAATTATTTACACTCAAGATAAATTATAAAATAAAAATTAAATTTATTTCTTACTTTTTTTTATCAAGGTTTATTAAAATATTTTTAAAATAAACAATAATTTTATTTTAAAAAATAATTAAAATATGCTAGAATTTATTTAAGTAAATATAATTATAAATTATAAAGTATTTTATCATTTATATTCAAATATAATTTCTTTAATTTTTAATTTTAAAAAATAGAATTTTATTTCTTATAATTTATGACCAAAGTTTATTAAATATTTTCAAACAAAATAAAAGTTTAATTTAAGAAAACTTAATAGTTGTACAATTTATCTCTAATGTTAATACTTTTAATTCAAAAAATTAAGTTATTATTTAATAAAAATAAAATTTACCTAATACTTTTATTCAAAATATAAATTTTACTTTTATAGTTTGTGATCAAATATTAATATATTTTTAGATCAAATAATAATTTAATTTTAAAAATAATAAAATAGATTTTTAAAATTTTTTGCAATAAAAAAATTATAATTTTAGAAATATGTATTATATATATTAAAATAAATTTTTCCATATATTTTTATTTTTGTAAAAAATAAATAAAATTCTTATAATTTGTGGCAAAAGTCGGTTAAAATCTTTTTTTTTTCCTTTTAATGGTACAAAAAAAGTACATTTTTTTGCTTTTTTGGTACCATTAAACAGGGTCTTTCAATAGGAGTTAACGGCCGTTAACCTTTAACTTGGGACTAAAAAGAAATGTTTTTGTGTTTTATTGTACCAAAATCGATACTCACCACAACTATGATACAAAAAACGAAAATGGTATTTTTTAAGGACCAAAAAAGAATTTTTGTCCTAAAAATAAGTATGAGATAGGAAAAGATAAGACCTTAGGGACAAATGTTTAGAGATCGAAGATATTAGAAATAATAAACTAGAAAATATTAGAAACTATTATAGCTTCTAATTTAAATATAGTATTTATGCCTCTATTTTATTTATCTAATTAATCTATATTTTGAAATAATAATTCATTTAAAAATTTAAAAATTAACTGTGCAGGAGTAGATGAAGTAGTGATCCAAACCAAAGTAAGCAAATGAATTAAGTCCCAACAGGCTCCCTCATTACAGTTTGTGTTGGTAATTGACAAGATTGGAAAAGAAAAGACGAGCAAAGGAACAACTGAAATCCGACACACATCTTTAAAGTCGTAAGCAACCTGAACTGAACCAAAACATGAAACCCTACAGCCCCTGAAAATTGCATGTCAAAAACATGAATGTAGGGCCAAACAAGGCAGCCTGGACGGCTGACTTTGAACCCAATTCATCACCCACAAGGAACAAATACAAGTACTGCACTGCAACCATATATGTATTGTACATAATTATGATGCAAAGGCAGAGCCAATGATGATCCAGTCTGGACCACCCAATGCTCTCTCTTATTGCCATAATATAGCTCAATTCAGACCTGTTTGTTGTGAAGTTGAGACATGTGCACAACACCCCCCCTATTATTGTTTAGTTCTTCTCAAAAATTGCATCAATGAACTGGCACTAACCCCACCTCTCCTCATCCCCATCATCCAACTCTTTCTTTCTTACCTTGCATCATTATTGGAGTTCGAGTCGAGTCGAGTCTGAGTCGGGCTTTTCAAATTTTTCGGGTAATGTAGATCTCGTGTTAGAACATTATTCTAGGTCAATCAATCGATAAATTTATGTTTGTGTTTGAGTTAAGAGTTTAAATTTCAAATATGGAGTTCAAGTTTAGTTGATTTGTAGCCGAGTTTTATTGGAACTCGAACCCAAAAATTGAACCAATTGTATTGTTCTGATTGTTTGAGTATATATGATTATTTTATTGTATTGTGATTATTTTTGTTGTAATAATTTCATGATAATTGAAAGTTAATGTATTTGTCGTATATAGTCTTTTACCGTCATTAAGAAGAGTAATATTATTATTACTTTTGATGCTATTAATGTTAATTATAACATTATTAACAATTTAAATAAACTAAAAAAATAAAAAATAAAAAAAGGTCTATAACTCATGTGGCTTCTGAGTACCTCGAGTGGGCCTCAAAAGAGTACGTAGGAACCTGACAAACTTTATCTATGAGGTTATACTCAGAGTGATGGATTTGATATTAGAATTATTGAATCCCAAATAAATTATTTGAATTTATAGGAATAATTTCACATTGAAATAGAATTTCAAAATTTTAATTTCACTCGCATTTTAAATTATACTTTACGGGATGCTGATGGACTTTAAATCCATTTAATATGGAATAATTTAAAATCATTTTGTTCAAAATCTTTCTTCAAATCCAAAATCTCTCCACTCAAATATTGGACGTATCGATGCATGTAAAGAAGTTACTACTGCATGAAGCGACTTCTTATAACATGTTGTTGTCGTTTGTTTATCCTAATCAGACATGTCGCATGTCTGCAACAAGACATGTTATTAGCTAATCTGATCGATGATCATCAACCTGGTAAAGTATTCTGTCAACATCTAATGTGCAGATGTAGCAAAAATAAGTTGGATTTGTTGTAGTTTTGTGCATGACTTTGCAGTTTAGGTGGAGGTTAATAATTCAATTAATATATTTGAGTATGATGGTCATTATCCATTAGAGTTATATCTTTAACCTATCAAAATCTAGAAACCCTCTTATTCAATAGTCCACAATCATCATAAAAATTAGCTTGAAAAAATATTTTCACTTTCCATATTTTAAGGTCAGTATACTTTTCGTCCCATTAGTTATCAAAATTTTATTAATGGTTCCATAAAGTTACAACAAATCTTACTTTTAGCATTTGATCAGATTTCGTTTGTATTTTGATGGAAACGACCACATGGTTGTGGTCCAGAAGGTTGAAGAATTAACAGTCATATGGCCTCCAGAATACTAATGAAATCTGACAAAAAAACTAAAAGTGAGAATTTGTATGACCATTAATGGGAACCGGTAACTAATAGGACACAAAGTCTACTGGCCTAAAATACGGGAACAAAGAATGCAGATTTTCCTAAAAATTAACTTCTCACCATTCAAGATAAAAAGAGTGAATTACACTATCCTACCCTATTATTACGAGTAATTGCAAAAAAAACCATTTCGTTTACACTGTCCTCCCCTTTCTGAGTAATGACACAAAACCTCGTCTCTCTTAGTCTTAAAATTACATATATCTTTTAACTTTGTGAATTTGAAGAATACTTTCTCATAAGAATTTTTGAAAATTTTATAATTTTTTTTTGTGTTGACACAATCGACTAACTACTTGCTAGAAAGTTTGATTGTCATTCAAAAACCGACTTCTCTATAAAATAAAAGGGTTATACAATCGATTAAAAATAATATACAAATACAATATATTTATTTTAAATTAAAAATAAAGAACAAGAATTAAAACACCCCACAAAAGTAGACATGAAAATGATTATCAAGATGAAGACATGCCCATATCAAAAAAGAGCTCCACCCATATCAAAGTCCAGTTCTTGATAACTTGGCAGCAGAGCAATTAATGGGATGAAACTCAAAAATAATTGCAGTTTGTTGAAGATGCCACAGAGCATCCCAAGAAATGATGCATATGGGAAACATCACTTCAAGAGGGTAGGGTGGGGGACAGAAGCATTTGTAAAGTAGTGGAAAAGATGGGAACTGCACAGTGCAATTCACTTGTGATGTTTTTTTGAGGGGAGTTAACATCAGTGTCTCTCTGGCATTTTTGAACTGACCACTAACTAACTTATAATGAGTGAGAGAGAGAGAGGGAGAGATGCTCACTGCACTGCACAAAACTGCACTGGGATTTTTCCTAATTCACACTTGTTTTGTCACTTTGCTTGGACTCATTCATCACTTCCCAATTCCATGTAGATTAACAACTGATTAAGTGAATTATTTTATAAGTTCTGGTCAAAAAATTCGAATGCATTTTTTGGATTTTTTTTTTTGACGAGTTATTCGTTGTTAAATTTTAAGATGCGATGAATTCGGAGGGTAATTTTGGTATCCAACAGATATAGTACATTACAGCTTTTAGAATCTCCCTTAAAATAGAGCACAAAATTTGAGCATTTTTTAAGATAAATTGTTGATGTAATGGGACGTAAGCAGAGGTTTAAAACGAGAGGTTGTGTGTCATAGCAACGCCTAAGGTTTGGAGTAGAGAGAATCGGCCCCCTAAGTAGGTGTAATAAAAACAATAATTAATTGAAGTCGCAAACTTTTTAGAAGTGAGCATATTTGAATGTTATACTTTCAAATGGTTTTCTATGTTACAATTCCATAGGAATCGTTGATAATTGATATCCCTAATTAAATTATAAAAAACCATCCATACTATTAGGATAATTATATTCGCACCCCTGTTAACTTTTTTCGTTACATTAAAAAAATCATCAGTATAATAAGAATATAATAGCTGTCAGAACAACATTAACATAATAATTCGAAAAATATATGTACACTTGTGTAATTTTCAATAATTGTGGGGTGTAAATATAATTACCTTATGGTGTATAGTTAAAGTACCCTAAGTGATGATCATGTTTTTGCTAACATATGTAAATTTATTTTTCTTTCTCCTTTTCCCAAATTAAGAAATGTCTATTCACAATGATTGGAGTAATGCATTGTCTGGGATGACTCACCAAACATTACTCAATTTGATTCAACAAAGTTGTAAGAACAGTTGCTTCAAGAAATTGGTTTCCCTTAGTATTTATTGGCTCTTTTTGCATCTTATCTAATCATTTTTTATTAGTTGAAAGAGGGTTGATACTATGATTCATGCAAGATTTTCAAAGCTCCATCACCCTTTTCCACTCCACCCACCATGAAAAGAAGTAGGAGAAGAACCTATAATTTATAGACAGACAACATAGTTTTAAAACATTGTTATCATCAAACATACATATTGTTGAATGTAAAGTACCATGAAGTCGTCTTGATTTTTGTCTTGTTTTAGTAAGATCTTTTAAGATAATTAATTTTTGGAAAAAATGTGATTGTCTTAGTTTGGATTTACAATATTATAATAGATTGTGAAAATGTAAATTGTAGTTGAATTTTAAAATTAATTAACCTTAGTTTTAAGGTTAATGAAAGAATTAAACAATTATTAATGGTCACAATGGATAATTAGATGAAAAATAATGATTGTGGGAGCAACAGAATTTTACTTGCTAATTAGTTCGACCCAAATTCTTTTTCAGTTATTGAATCTTTTTCTTGTAGTGTGATATCTTAGAAGTTACTGAAAAACAGGTCAAATGGCACAAGAAAATTGCGTTTGCACTTGAAACATAAAATGTGACATGCTTAATCGTAAGGTCAAACGAGCATTGAGTTGATCCATTTCATGCACGGATATTTCAACTGTTGTGGTTTAGTGGCTAAGGTCGAATATTGTCACACCTACAATATTGCAGGTCAAATAAATATTTTTCTAACCAAACTATATACCTCATCACACGCATTAGCTAGCGTGTGAAGACGCATAAATATATTTTGATTAGAAAAGATTTAATTATTTAACATGCAATAGGTCAATAATAATCAATCAGGTAAATATAAATTTTCATTCAACTTTGTTTCTAATATCAGCAAATTTGGTTATTTTTAATAACATGTAGATCTATTTATTATACAAAAAAAAAAAAAAACCCTCAATGAATATTAGATATAATTTTCAAAATTATAAAAAAAATTACATATAATTACATTAAATTTCGTAGGAGGACGGTGCAATTATCCCTATAATATATTTACCTTTTAATTTGATCAATTGTGTAGAATTTAATTAACTCAGACCTAAAATAATAAATATACATATGCATTTAATGTGGATAAAGAAGGCATATCCAAGAAAAGAATCCAAAGAAACCAAAGCCAATAATCCTTTCACCTGTTTAATAAAAACACCCACCTTTTTTTTATATTGGTAATTTTTTTCTTGCTAATTATCATATAATTTAATTTGCATTTATAATGTGCAAACAGTAGTCATTTATATCAAATTATAAAAAATAAATAAATACCACCAAACACAAAGACACAAACAAAAATAAAAAATAAAAAATAAAAAATAATAGAAATTAAAGAAAAGCAAGAATCCAACCAAGACATATTCTCCTCTCCCCCACCCTTCTCCATCTCCCCCCACTCCCCTTCTTTATATACGTCTGAAAATTCTCAAAGTATCATTATCATATTCTTCCTGAAACTTCCCTGGCAAACTCCTCCGATTCTTACAACATAAAATTGTGGGTTTTTTCTTCATTAATCACAGGAATTTGTATGTCTACATACAGACCATGATTGTTGTTGTTGGCCTGACATAGTGGGTCAGAACTTGGTTCTTTCTTCGTACATAGGTTTTGTTCTTAGCTTAGCAGACAAGCAGTTTGAGTTATAATTCATCAACTTCTTGTTATAGAAAACCCTTTCCTTTCATCTTCCTCAGTATATATATGATGAATAAAGACCATCACCATATGTTGAGAATGAAGTCTGAGGGTAAAGGGTTCTCATCGCCGCCGGCAAAGGCCGCCGCCGCAGGAGGGTGGGAGGTCAGGCCTGGAGGGATGTTGGTTCAGAGAAGAAGTTCGGATTCCAAACAGAATTCCTGTCATGTTCCCAACATCAAAGTCAGAGTGAAATACGGGTCATCTTATCGCGAAGTTTCCATCAGTTCTCAAGCCAGTTTTGGTAAATTTTTTGTTCTTATGATTTATAATTTTGTGGAATTCTTGAGTGGTAATAATGTCGATGAGTTGTTGGGTTTCCAGGGGAGTTGAAGAAAATGCTGTCGGGGCCGACGGGGCTGCACACGCAGGATCAGAAGCTGATTTTCAAGGAGAAGGAGAGGGATTCGAAGGCTTTTCTTGATATTGTTGGGGTGAAAGATGGATCGAAGATTGTGTTGGTTGAAGACGACCTGAGCAGGGAGAGGAGGTGTTTGGAGCTGCGCAGGAATGCAGTCATGGAGAAGGCATCTAAAGAGATTGCAGCTATTAGATTTGAGGTTGACAAGCTTGCAAAACAGGTAATCTCTTGCACATAATTCATGGAATTACAATGGGTTCCCCTACTTTAGCGAAACTTACAATGGGCTCCCCTGACGAGAGGTCTGTCAAAATTATAAATACTCTCTCGTTGTTTGATAAATTACAAATACTTTAGAAATTAATCGTCTAACAAATATTCCATAGTGACAGCTTATTGTAGGAATTTTTATTTATTAAATGAAAAATAATTCCGGGGATATTATTTGTAAAATTTTGAGCAACAAAAAATATTTATTATTTTAATAAATTTCAAAAGAACCCATCGTATTTTACCGTATTTTTCTTGATCATTGCTTGTTCATTGACATGTTATATTTTTTTCAATAGTTTTTGCAATTATTATAAAAAATAATTAATTTTTACGCTATTATCATCCACCGTAGTATTTTATGTTTTTATCTCAACAGTCATGTTTTACATTATTATTATCTAAGTCAACAAAGTCGTATCATATTACCAAAATAATATATCGAATTTACATTATTATCCCCTACAATTATATTTTACATTATAAATTTCTACAAGCTATCAGGTGAAAAGAAACACGTGGGGTGGACGTAATGTAATTTTCAAAAAAATAAGGGGGTTTTAAGCAATAATTCTATATTACAGAGGACGTCAACGTAATTATATATATAATTAATAATATTTTTTATGGGAGAAGGCTTGTATATGCTGGTTAGTTAATAGGTGACAGAAAGGGTTGTTGTTGATGTATTATGTATGGTATTGGTAGGTGGCATCTATTGAATTGGAAATTAATGGAGGGAAGAAAGTTGTGGAGACAGTTCTACTCAACTTGATTGAACTGCTGATGACACAGCTAATAAAGTTGGATGGAATTTCAGCTGATGGAGATGTGAAGTTGCAGAGGAGAATGCAGGTATCCATCTTACATCACCCATATCAATGCTCAATTTTATGGGTTAATTGCAGTTTACCCCCTCTAAAAGTTACTAATATCCACAAACTCCCCCCTATTTTTTTTTATAAAAAAAAAATAGCAACAAGATCCCTTACTTTTTAGGGGAAATTGTATTTTGAGTCATGCAACTGTGTGGGGAGGTAATTTTAGTTCTGTACGAATTCATTTCGTGAAGCTTGTCTTGTAACTTTAAAACTTTCGCACATTGAGGACAAGAATAGATGAAGTACACATGACATGCAATGACTAGCTTAGCTGGTGCAGTGTTTCCGTTTTGGCGAATCTCGGCCAGTTTTGTCCTGAATTTGCTAAAATTTTAAAGTTACAGGATAAAATTGCCAACTCAATGTATACTTATAGGATCAAAATTGCAATGTTTTCAGTGAGTAGTTCACTGCCTCATGCGTCAGGGGGTTTCCTTGCTATTTTTTCGAAAGTTCACAAGGGTCACGCTGTGAACTTTCGGATTGTTTTTTCGCCTATTGCATATATTTTCGTAGAGGGGTCATTGAATCAAATGAAAATGGGGTTGCAGGTGAAAAGGGTGCAGAAGTACATTGAAACTCTTGATGTGCTGAAGATGAGGAATTCTGGGCTAGGCAAAGTGCATTTACACCAGCAACACCAGATTTTTACTGGGCCCAAAATTTACCAGAAGCAGCAAGAACAGAGGAAGCAGGTGAATAATTTTACTGAGAGGGTGAATCCAGGGCCTGTGGTGGTAACAACAAAGTGGGAAACATTCTGAACAAATCAATGCACTTTGCAAATGACTTCTCAGTTCAAGAAAGTTGCTGTGGTGATACGAGTAAATATTAGTAAAATGACCGTGCGGTAATTTTTAATAAATTGAGGTGTTCTTTGCATGGAAATGTGATGAAGTGGTATATATAAAAGTCTATATGCACATATGTTTGCTTCTCCTCAATATATACATATATATGATATAGGCAAGCGTTCTACATTTATTACAGACCAATAGTTTGAATAGCTTATAAGTCTTAAGACCGTTCATGAGGCTTTTGCGAAGTCAAAACGGACAATACCTCATACAATAGAGCAACAATCGAATCAAAAGGCGCGTGAATATTTTCTTTTTTTTGTACTTAAATTTTGGGATTTTTGTGGGTTTTTTATTATTTAGGATGTGGTGGGCTTTTTCCTTCCAATTTGTACATGAAATTTGGTGTAGAATGAAGGTTGAAGGCCTTGTGGGAATACTTTTCTTGTCATATATAAAAGGAATGAAAGATTATAAGTTGTAATCTTGTTTCAATGTCAAATTCAAGTTGACAAATTCGTTGATTTTGTACTCAAATTCATGGTTTCTTGTATTCTTATGCATTTATCAGTACAAATTAAATGATTTTTTCTATTACGTACCGCTAAAAAAATTTATGATTATAAATCAGTATTATCTATTACGGTCAAATGGAATTAATTAAAAGAAAAACAACTTAAATTCTGACCATATTTAATTAGAATTTGTCATGATTTTGGATATGATCAAAATATTTACCATGATTTTAGATATGATCAGAACATTTGTCTTGATCTTTAGTTAAGGCTAATGTTTTAAGAATCGTTGCACAGCTATAGTCAATTAGTATTGATCATAACTCTTTTTAATCATAACAAAAAAAGTCATATTTCTTCTGATGAAAATAACAAAAACAAAAAAACTCTGTGCTTGAATATATAGTCATCATGATCTTCTCCATATCTTGCAATCAAGAATTGGGTTGTGGGTCATTTGAATCACAGGAAAAATAATTTGATGTTTAAATTAGACTAAATAATTTAGATATGTAACGAAATGTAGAGTGAAAGTAAATCATATATATGATCATAAATATATATATATAGTAAATAAAAGTGAACTTAATTAAATTCATCTTTACCTATTTTTTTTCACTTTGATGTTTAGTGGGGAATAAATCTCCATATTTAATGTAATAATGAAGGCAAGTGATCATCACCTAATCTCAAGCACAAGATTCCTCAGTTTTTGGTTGATGATGCAATAATGGAGCAGCTGCCAAGACAACAATCTTTTTGGCAATTACTTAACTAATAACACCCAAAATGATAAACAAATGTATTGAGTGTTTGACTTTTAGGCACACAATTAATTGTTATGCCCTTGTTATTATTAATTTGCTTTACTTAATTAATCCTTATAATTAGGAGGCCACATCGAATTTGTCATGGTGATAAGGCTGAAAAAATAATTAAATTATTCGATATTTGATTGAAATCGATCGAAAAAAATTCGTTTGAACTTGATTTGATAAATTTAATAAACCAAACATGAACAAAAAATTTTGTTCAGTAAACTTTTGAGTTTGGCTCGAGCTAGCTAGATTCGATTAGTGCAAAAATAGTAAAATATATTTATAAATATCAAATTACTCGAGCTCGATTCGAATTTGATCTAATTAAAGCTCGTTTGAGCTCGACTAAAATAATAATAAAATCAAATTCAAACATAATTTTTGAAACTCGATATTTTCTAGATTTTAAAAATACCCTATAATTATACACAACAAATCTTGCCATTAAATTTAAATTTGGCCAAATTGATCCCCCTATGTTTTCAAAAGTCAGCTAAAAGCTCTATTGTGTTCTAAAGATAAGCAAAAATCCTCTATTTTCTTAAATATAGCATATTCGCCCCTCACCGTTAATTGAAGCTAACGGCACTAATTTTTTATGAAAAGACTGTTATGCCCTTATCAATTGATTGTAGTAATCGTAAGATTTAATCAATACATCTCAACCGTTGAATCTAAATTATTAAGGGTTAAGATTTAATCAATTTGGATATATATTATATTTATAATTATAAAATATAAAATGTTATTTACAAGATATAAAAAAATTAACAAGACCCCCCTGCCGCTACTAGGCTCCCCTCCCCCCTCTCTCCACCCTGCGCGCCACCACCCGCAGCCCCAATGCAGAGGGGAGCGACGTCGTAGCGTCGCAGTCGCACCTTTTTAAAAAAAAAATTAAAAATTGATTTAAGAACATAAAATATCTAAAAATGATAAAAAATAGATTTAAGATTTTAAAATAATAAATATTAAAAAAAAGTATTAAATATTTAAATTACTAGTATATGTAAATTTAAAAATTGATTTAAGAAAAGAAAACATTTGAAAATGATTTAAGATTTTAAAATTAAAAATAGTAAAAAAAGTATTAAATTTTCTACATATACTAGTAATTTAAATTTAAATTTAAATTATTTATAGTGTATAATTTAATAAAAAGTATTTAAATTCAATATTAATTTAAATTAGTTAGTAAAATATTATTGTTATTGTTCATTAACATTTACTTTTATATTATATTTCAATTTTAAAACAATTGATTTTTATTTATATTATAAATTTATAAAAAAATATATACATTTTTTGGTCTTTTGATATTTAAATAAATATATTTAATTAGGAGGGATGAATATGCAAAAAAAAAAAAAATCAATTAAAAACAAAGTTAAAACAAATATATTTAATTGTGGTAATTTTAAACATAATATATGGGTATTATTGTTAATTTGTAGCAAAAAATTGTCAAAATCCGTAAAAAAACTCAAGCCCACTTGCACCATCCGCGAGTGCACTAACGAAAGGGGGATTTTGCGCAGAGTTTTAGAAAACAGAGGGGTTTTTTTTTAAAAAAAAAACATAATAGAATTTTTAATTGATTTTTGAAAACATAGGAGGGTAATATGCAATTTGACCTTTAAATTTTCTAAACAACGTCGTGATCATGATTGGTTTTCGAAAATAAATTTAAAAAATTCAATGGTTAGGCCTAACTCACTCTAAGTAGGTATTAAATAAAATATGGAATTTAATATTAATTTAGAATTAAAAATTTGGATAGCTTTCCCAATACTTATCGAATCTTTCTATATATATATATATATGGGGATAATCATATTATCTTTTCTAAAATTTAGTATTATTATACATCGGCTCTACGTGATTTGAAAAATTACATTTAATATATTTAATATTTGTTTCCATCAAATAAATATATCAATTCATATGTTAAAATTAATTGAAATTCGGATAATAGCAGAAAATTTGAATAAAAATCTACATTTATTTTTTTTATTGCTAATTAGTTACATATTGCGAGTCAAACAAATATTTTCTGATCAAAGTATCAGAAAATTCGATGAATTTTGCCTTACGGAAAGATTTATTTGCCAGACAAAAACAAACGTCAATGTACTAGATACAATTTTTAAATTATAGGAACTTTATGTATAATTATATCAATTGTTGGGGATATTAATGTAATTATACCTATATATATTTCTAATTTTCTAGATTGAGAGGGAAAAAAAAAAAAGAATAAAAAGATTAAAAGAAAAATTGGGTAACAACTCAGACTGGTCTTTCTGCTCCCCACTATCCACCGCCCACTTGGCCCACACCACCAAAACCAAATTAAAAGAAAAAGGAATAATTACGCTCCCCTCCCATGAGGTTTTGTGTAATTATATATAGATATCTTGTATTTTGAAAAATTACATCTGATATCTTAAGATTTACTTTCGTCTAACAAAATTAGCCCTCTATAAGTTAAAATTCACTAAATTTACTGATATTAATAAAAAAATAAATTATATTTACATTTGATTGACTTATTACTGAATTATTGTAAGTCAAATAAATTTTTTTATAACCAAATTATCTTAATACATCATCATGCATTAATGCATATGAGAAGATATATCTTCACTATTATAAGGGTAAGTTAGTCAAAAAAAATAATTTAATCTACAATGAGTTAATTATACGTCAATAGAGAGTATATATCGATTTTCATTCAATTTTTCTGTTAAGCAAATTTAGTAAATTTTGACTAACAGAAAAAAACTAATTTTTGCACTGAAGTAAACCTTAAGGGTGCTAAATGTTATTTTTCAAATTACAGAAGATTTACATGTAATTACAACAAACCTCAATGGAAGAGATTGTAATTATCCCAAAGAAAAATTAGCTTGAAAAAATGACGATTGGTTGTTCCCCACCTTTTCCCTACACCTTTCCGCACACGATCCCACCTCTTGGAAGCGAAAAACCCACAAATCTCTGTCTATACAATTTTCGGTCTTTCTTCTCCGTCTCCTTGGAACAGAGTCTTCAATTTCGTCATCGGCTCTGCTTCTGCGCTTTCTTTGTCTGAGTTCTTGTCGGAATATTGCTAGGGGTTTACTTCCTCCGATCAATTATTTATTTTTAACTGAAAGGTCTGGAGAATCGGAGTAGTTAGTGTTTGAGAAAGAGAGGAATGGCGTCGGGTACCGGCGGTGGCGAAGCGTCGACGTGGCAGCCGCAGGAGGATGGTCTGCGGGAGATCTGTGGGCTTCTGGAGCAGCAGATGGCTCCCACCTCTGACGACAAGTCCATGATTTGGCAGAGGCTCCAGCACTACTCTCAGTTCCCCGATTTCAATAACTACCTAGCCTTCATTTTAGCGCGGGCTGAGGTTTTCTTTTACTTTCTGAACGATTGATGTTAGCTTGTCTTTGGAATTTAGAGGTCACTAGAGTATAATTTTGCGTATGGTTGGTTGAATTTGTTGATAAATGCTTTATGATGTATGATGATGCGAAGTTAGAGTCTTTTATTCTAACACGTGGAGGAAAGTTTGAATATGGAAGGCTAGGCCTGTTAGGGTTTTAGAGGATTCTTTCGTTTCTCGACAATGCTGCTTAAGTTGGGCTGCTGCTATCAACTACTCTATTGGAGAATTCTATCTAAGACCAGCAGAAGCCGGGTTCTTTGTAATTTGCATGAATGTGAATTAAAATTGAGTATAATAACTTCTAGTTGGTTTTAGAATTGGTTATCCTCTGTATCCCGCGAATTGTACCATTACACTTGATAAAATATGCTGGAATTGGAACCTTCAATAAGGATTATTGAAAATAATATGAGATTATAAACCTTTTATTTACCTTGATATGGAAAGAGTAAAGTTTGGGCGGCTAATTATATGAAAAAAGTAACAGAAAATAGTTGGCTTGTGAACTCTATCGAAATTAACTGGGCTTAGTGGGTTAATAAGGTATAGATTTTGTTGCAGTAGTAGGAGACTGAGAGGTATAGTATAAATTGATTGACATTCTGCAACTATTTGGAACCATGATATTACCTGGTTCATTGATGTGTGGTTGATAAGATCTTGTGAGCAAGTGAAACTTACATATCTGATGTTAACTAGCCATAAGAGTGGAATTTTTGTCATTTTAGTAATGAAATTGTGGTGAATGTCATGTAACAGGGAAAATCAGTGGAGGTAAGACAAGCAGCAGGGTTGCTTTTGAAAAATAACCTTAGAACTGCATTGAAAACCATGCCACCATCAAATCAACAGTACATAAAATCGGAATTGTTACCTTGTATGGGAGTGGCAGATAGGCAAATTAGATCTACAGCTGGGACCATCATTAGTACTTTTGTTCAGATTGGAGGAGTTGGGGGATGGCCTGAATTACTACATGCACTTGTGAAGTGCTTGGATAGTAATGATGCCAATCACATGGAAGGTGCTATGGATGCATTGTCGAAGGTATGCATTACTTTTGCGTATGGGTTACATATGAAGGCTATGTAAGCAATTTTGTTTTTGTTTCACAAGTGAGTTGTCTCATTGACTGTGGGCTATTTTGGAATATCTGAAAAAAACATTTTAGATGTTACTATTAAGTTCTTTTACAGCCTCAACAAATGCAATGTGATTGATGCAAGAACTTAGAAAGGCAGTTGTATATAGCTGGTTATCCATTCGAATGTAAATGGTGATGGCAAATGTAGTGCTCGAAACTTTATGCTGCATAACCCAGTTTCATTTGGGAGGGCTTGTTCCTTTCTACGGAGATTAAGTTGATTAAGAAAAACAAAACGCTCAGTTTAATATGTAGTTCTTACAAGTTGAAGTTGAATACGAAGTTTGTGAAAATGGAAAATCTAATTCTGTTAATGTATTTGTATGTAGATTTGTGAAGATGCACCCCAAGTTCTTGATTCTGATATTCCTGGGTTACCTGAACGACCTATTAATGCTTTTCTTCCAAGATTCCTACAGTTCTAATGATTTCTTCTTTTTGCATCCCCCAATTTCACCAGAAAATAGAACGGAAAGATCTTTTATCCAAGACCTCATAATATCTTACTATTCTGTTTTCCTTCCTATGTGAACAGCTCTTCCAGTCGACGCATACTACACTAAGAAAGCTTTCATTGGGTTCGGTGAATCAGTATATCATGCTAATGCCTACTGTGAGTAAGCTTAATTAGGCCTAAAATCATTAGTTTCCAATCTTCCATTTGCTGGGTTTTCAAAAATAACAAATTTGTTTTGATAATTTGGACAAATTTGCAGGTTCTATATTTGTCTATGGATAAATACTTGCAAGGATTGTTTGTTCTTGCCAATGATCCTTCTCCAGAAGTTCGGAAGTTGGTAAGGATTCTTTCAGTTGGTGTTTTAAATTGGTAAAAATTGTAAACATGTGCCATTTGTTATTGAAAGACGAATCCAGCATTATTTGATATGATTCGCCAATATAACAGACCTTGCTCTTCTTTCTCCTATAACACTTTGTTACTTACACATTACATTGCTTTCTAAGCTGAATTGAGTTATTAGCCTTATGTTGGCTTTCCTTAATCCTCGATTTGTTTTTACTTTTTAGATAATTATGCTTAAAAACATAGTTATGGAATTGCACTAGATAAACCGTTATGTATACTTTTCTGAAGAATTTTGTGCTTAACTTAGCTAGTTGTTTCCTGGAGAATTGAGAACTGTTCACCACCATATGTTAAAGATACTGGCGATATAATTTCTATTTAGTTAGTAAAGTGAGCTCTGTAGCTTGGTCTGGTGGAGCCTCCCTCAGGAGTTTGAATAACAGGCTTTGGGTTCACATTTTTTATTTTGAAGTTTCTAAAGGTTGAATCATGTGTTCTTAAGAGTTTTGTTTCCAAAACTTCTTCACATTGCCATATGCATGGCCCAGGTTGCTTCAGAGCCAGTTTTTGATTCTGAGCAAACTGCTTGTGAGCTATAGTTTGTTGCACATGGGGATGTACTTGTCCTGTTCTGGGATGTTCGAATGTCCAATATTTGTTTTCTGAGGTTGCTCCGTACAACTTGTGGATATCTGCACCTTTGGCAATAGGCATATTGACCACTTTTTGTGATTACCGCTATCTCTTATTTCTTTGTTTTGTATTTGTCTGGAAATTTAATTGACTTTTCTGTTGATGTATTATGTTCCACTATTGATTGTTTGCAAATGTAGAGCAGCTTATGTCCTGGCTCACATTTAGTGAGTAAAGCCTGTTATGTCAGTAGATATGATGCTACTTATGTAGTAATCCCTTTCTTTTTGTGGTTGTATGTATTTCAGCATGAATCACTTTTTCTTACTTATAGTTTATCCTATAACTTCTCAAGGATTTTCCAATTTTTATCCCACTCAATGAACTGATTATTAGGGTTACCACTTAGCTTTTGCCCTTCTTCTGAACAGGTATGTGCCGCATTTGTTCAACTAATTGAAGTGCGTTCTGCTGTATTGGAGGTGGTGATTTCTTCTTGGCAACCCCACTTTTTCAAATGCTGTATATACTTGTAAAAGTCACCACACTTCACATCTTTCCAGATATTTTTTGCATGACTAATTTGGCCTATTAGCTCCTGATTCGTAATACTTAAGATGTATTTCTGCTATTGTTCGTAATACCATTTCAATGTAAACGGCAGCCACATCTAAGGAACGTAATCGAATATATGTTGCTAGTCAACAAGGATACTGACGAGGAAGTGGCTCTCGAAGCCTGTGAATTCTGGTAAACTTGTTGCTCTTTGGACACATTTCTGCATGTTTTGGTCATATCCATCAAGGGATTATGCATTCGAGGATGGCTTGAAAATCTTGTGCATTATGTTATTCTTTCTGTTTCTTGCTCAGGTTGTATATATTGGTGTTCAAGGTGGATATCTATATTTTAAATTGGAAATTTCTTTGAGTTCTGGTAAATAGTATGGGATGCCATCTTTTGTAAGCTTAGTTTTTTTCTTTAACCTATTTTTACCATGTATACCTCGATCAGATCCGTCTTTGTGCTGAGATAACTTTGTTTTGGAATTTTTCAAGTTGGCTATATGGAAATTTATTTTGTGGTCTTGAAAGTAGGGGATTTCTCTTTAAGTCCTTCAGGGTAAGAAAGATAATTTGATTGATCATTATCAGATTAGGTTGCATTGATATTGGGATCTATGAAAAACACACAAATGTGACGGTTCTCGATTGTTAGTCTGTAGTATGACAATGAACAGTAGTTACAGTACTTCCAATTAATGGGGAGGATCCACTGGAAGATGATGCCATGACCTTCAAGAAGTGGTTTACATGTCAATTAGCTGATTGTCATATACTAGGATCATCTCCAATTTATATTTTGGTAATGTACAGTAGATTCTCAGCTAGAATGTGGAAGGTCATAATTTTGAAGGACTGTACCCCTTTTACTGAAATGAGTACGAATGAGATTATGAAGCTCTTGGTGGAGTCTAGAGAGCCTAGATTTATTAACTTTATGCACTGGTAGATATTACTCAGATTAAATGCGCTAGAAGTTCTTTTGGAGTGTTTGAGTTATACTATAACTATACGACAAACTTATCTCTTCGAATGATTCACTCCCATGTCGATTACTGGTAATAGCTATATTGCTTTTTGAAGCAGGATTTGGATTCATCTGTTGTTTGCTTATGTATATGTTGGTTCAAAATTTCACCTTTTTTTGACATGGTTTTTATTGGTTTTGACAACCCTTGACTTATGACTTCCCCCTTGTACTCAAGTAGCTTTCATTTCTTAACAGGTCCGCTTACTGCGAAGCTGAATTGCCACCTGAAAACTTGAGAGAATTTTTACCGCGTCTAATACCAGTATGCTTCATGCTCCAATCAGAGGTTTGCTCTTTCTAATTGTATGCAATTGCTCAACGTCTTTTAATTATTTATGCAACTTGTGTAGATTTTGCTCTCAAACATGGCGTATGCTGACGATGATGAATCTCTTCTAGAAGCTGAGGTTTATTTCTCTTCCATCCTCCGAAGTCATCTTAATATCAAACAATTTATGAAAATTAATGCTGTTTGTTCCTTATTCACTATGTTATTGCAGGAGGATGGATCTCTTCCAGATCGAGATCAGGTTCAGTTGCATTTCTAGATGTTGCTTTTGATATACCATGCTGATATACTGTGTATTCCTCATGCCAATTATTTCATGCAGGATCTGAAGCCTCGTTTTCATTCTTCACGGTTTCATGGATCGGAGGATGTTGAAGATGAGGTAAGCATACTTGTTTACATCATCTGTTCTAGGGTGTGGTTGAAGAGGAATGGGTGACCTCAACACTGGTTGCGCAACATAATTAGATGCTCAGTGCCTCAGTCCTTTGCATTTTGCCTTGCTTTTGGATCCGTTACTGATTCAAGTATTTAGTACAATATTCTTGATGTGGCTGCTTGGATTTTGTAATTGCAGGATGATGACATTGTAAATGTTTGGAATTTACGTAAATGCAGTGCAGCTGCTCTGGATTTTCTTTCCAATGTTTTTGGGGATGAGATTTTACCCACCTTGATGCCTATTGTCCAGGTGGTTAAGATGCATCTGAAGTAGTGTAGTTTCTGCAGTTTCTTTTTTCCTTTCTACCTTATCTACTGTATATGTTCCTTTCGTCCTGATTCGGATCTGCTGGTTGCCGTGTGGTTGGTAAATTTAGATTTTTGGTTTGTATCCTGATTTGAGCTCGCTAGAGGATATTCGCTGCATTTTTTGTACGTATATTGGATATTGTGGGTGTTGTTGCATTGACTTGATTCTGTAAGAAGCCGAATGTATTTGTAGTATGCTTGTGTGACTTGATATGGTATTTTCTATGATTTACTCAAATCAGTGGTCATAATTTTTTTCTATGTGTTTGAACTTTGACGTACACAAACCCACTCTTTCTATGCACAGCAAACAAAGCGGTGACATTTTTAGTCATTTACTTATATAATGTATATATTTTCAAGAATATAAAATGCTGTAGCTTCTTTGAGTAATAAAATTCTAAAAGCAGTACTCAAGTTATTGTAGTTTTTGAACAGTAGATGTAGTTGACTGACTGTGCCTTATGTAGTTCAGGTCGCATCATGCCCTTAATGTTTTTAATTCTATGCTTACCCAAATATAAAAGATGGATCTTAATTCTCTAGCAATTATTGACCAGAAGCTATTTGATAAACATAATAAGGATGAAAGGCAGATACTTTGCTTTGTAGTATTCTGCATGATATTTCCCCGATCCTGTCGTTATTTTCTGTTAAGGTCTCTAGCTTACAAATCTTTTGTGTTTACACCACTCTGCAGGCAAAGTTATCGGCTACAGGTGATGAAGCTTGGAAAGACAGGGAAGCTGCAGTTTTAGCACTTGGTGCCATAGGCGAGGGTTGCATTAATGGCCTCTATCCTCATCTGTCTGAGGTGAGATATTAGTAAGATTGTTCATAATAATGTAATGACATATCTGGAATCTGATTAGTGTGGATCAAAGGTGGCAAATTAAGTTCTAGAAATGGATGCATATTTATTATTTGATACCAGAGAACTTCTCTACTTCCATTTTTGATGGTTCCTTTCACTTGTGAACTTAGTCTTCGGCATTCTATTCCTTATCTCTTTAATGGCTTGGTGCAATAGTGTACTGACATCTCTCTTTGCACCAAAAAGGCTGCTTGCTTGCCTTGTGACCCATATTTTAATTTTATCCACCTTTTTTCTTTTCTAGCTGTGTATCACTGTACTTGATCTCCTCTCTCGGACACAGCCTTCTTAAGCAAGGTTGTATATGAGCTATATGCTTCTGCATCATGTAGGTTGCCGTAAACTTTCTGTTGTGCAATTTCTTTGGCACCAGAGGTTGCTCATGTTCAAAGTTTCACACCTATGCCTACACAAAAACTTGCCTTCTACACCTGCTTTGATGACATAAATCTTTTTGTCCAAACCTTCTTCATGGCTCTTGATGTGTGTATCATCATAGTTGTGTGTAATTTATCAATACTTTGTCCTAGTTGGAAATTTATTCGTTCATGATGGTACTTAAAATATTCAGAAGTTCAACTTCTGATGGATAATAGTGTTACACTTGTTCCCAACCTGAATTATCTGGATGAACACTAATATTCTTCTTCTTGGTCTTTTTTTTTTTTTTTTGGCAGATTGTTGCATTTCTTATTCCACTGTTAGATGACAAGTTTCCTTTAATAAGAAGCATATCTTGTTGGACGCTTTCACGTTTCAGCAAATATATTGTTCAGGTAATATATTAGTTTCCAAAATTGCTTTACTTTTACGGATTCCCAGATTCATCAACATAGTGAGGTATTTAGGACATTTCGGAATTGACCTCTTTTTATCTGTGTGTGCTAGGGTATTTCGCATAAAGAAGGTCATGATCAATTTGACAAAATTCTCATGGGGCTGTTACGAAGAATATTGGATGATAATAAGCGGGTGCAGGAGGCTGCTTGTTCAGCATTTGCTACGCTTGAAGAGGTCTTTCTTGGATCCCTCTCTCTCTCTCTCTCTCTAATCCCACTGGACTGAAATTTAAATTAAGATGGTCCCTGAACTTTTTATGTATATGCAGGAGGCTGCAGAAGAGTTGGGACCACGACTGGATATCATTTTGCAACATTTGATATGTGCATTTGGGAAATATCAGGTTGTTTTGCTATACCTTTTTTCACTGCTCTCCTTGCTATATGGCTAGGCATGACCTGGTTACATATTTTAAGAACTGATTTCTGTTTCCTGTTCCATTTTTGCTCTTCAACCTTCTTTCTTGTATAAAAGTATTTTTCTTTGCAGAGGCGGAACCTTAGAATTGTATATGATGCTATTGGAACATTAGCAGATGCTGTTGGAGGGGAACTGAATCAGGTAACATTGATATGCACTATTGTGCCTGCTGAGGTGTCCGTTTATTCTTATGTGGATCATTGTTTCATTGATGAGTTCTTGGAGGAAAAGCTTTACTTTCAAACTCGTTCATTATTATATTACCAAATTATATAGCTGATCTAATTCCGTTTGTGATTCCAGCCAAAATATCTTGAAATCTTGATGCCCCCATTGATTGCGAAGTGGCAGCAACTTTCAAACTCTGACAAAGATCTTTTTCCGCTTTTGGAATGTTTTACATCAATAGCACAGGTACTTCTAGTTGTCTTTGAGCATGTTCTGTATGTTTAAGGGACAACTATTCAGCTACATCAAGAGACTGCTCTTATCTAATCTTTATAATATTGTGAGGTAAGGTCAGATTGAACACTGCCCTAAACTGTTACCAAGTGTTGCTTATAGTCCATATAATATTCTAACTGTAAGTGCTTGGCAAAGCCCTTTCACGTTCTTACACTGCTTGTCCCAGTCATTAAATGATTTATCATTTCAGTATGTGTTATACACTAAACCTCCAAATTATTGGACATTCTTAGCCTATGTTAAAATGGAAGGACAATCCTTTACCACAAATAATTAGGAGGCATGCAAATGATTATTCCATTTATTTTGTAAATGATGGTCAATCAGAAGAGCCATTACATTTTATTTATTAATTTATTGTGTTGAGATGTAGAACCTAGTGTCTCATTGCAAATATAAACTTGTCTTATGGAGGACACACTTGTCATATATGTATAGCATCAGTGTATGTTTTCTACAGTTTGGCCACTGGGGACCACTTCTGATGTTCTAGATTTTTGAATAAATACTTCATTTCATTTACATTTGTGTGAGGCCTAGACCACATAGTGAATAATGTGTTTTCTTTTCAGGCACTGGGTACTGGATTTTCACAGTTTGCTCAGCCGGTCTTCCAGAGGTGTATAAACATCATCCAGACTCAACAGTTGGCAAAGGTTTTTGTTGACGCGATTTCTGTTCACTGAGTCATTTAGCTTCCTTGTTTTGCTACTTGATTGACATTCACTGCTCCCGTGTAGACATGTCTTCTAGTAGCATTATTTCATCGTGCTGTATCAGTTGTTTGTCAGTAGACACATGCTCACACAGTACAACCTGGCTATTCGACTGCTAATGCTTTCCTTAGATTACCTTACTCTGGATGCACTTCTCCTTGTTGCCATCAAGTTGACCCACTATTTAGTGTTGAATACTGAACTTTCTTTTCTCTGCCCTGCTATTTGATGCTTAAATTCTTTTCTTAAATATCTAGTCCTATACTCTTGGGTGTAATCTTTGGATTGACTTCGGTTTTGGTTTTGATTTTGTTCTCTTGACCTATTCACACAACTGTCCAGATTTTGATGCATTTGTTTATGTAATAATTTTGCTAAGTGTGGGATCTTTGTTTTAGATTGATCCTGTTTCGGCAGGGGCGCAGTATGATAAAGAGTTCATCGTTTGCTCCTTGGATCTTCTCTCTGGACTTGCTGAGGGTCTTGGCCCTGGAATAGAGAGTTTGGTATTTCCACTTCCCTTATGTCTTACACCAAAATACAGCATCATAGTCTGCATATTTGAATATGGCTGCTCTTCTCACTAGTTAGTTATTTAAGACTGATCTCATTTACCAACTGGCCAACCTCCTTCCTCTTATGTCTGCGGTGGACAAGCGATGTTAAGATATGATGTTCTTTTATACAGTATTCTATGAGGAACAAAGAAGATTGTAAGAATGAAGATGGATGAAGATTATAATTGGGTAGTGTAGGTGCTCTGTGAAGCCAATGATATTTGGAGCACTTGTTCTCTTACTTTTCATCGTTCTGTATCTTCTATATGAGTTGTGGTTCTTGTTGCACAGTTCTTTGTGAAGTTTGATAATAGTGT
Source organism: Sesamum angolense (assembly GCA_034509725.1). Lineage (NCBI taxonomy): Eukaryota > Viridiplantae > Streptophyta > Magnoliopsida > Lamiales > Pedaliaceae > Sesamum > Sesamum angolense. The sequence continues at coordinate 5,312,852 of JACGWL010000013.1, forward strand.
TTATAATGCTATTGCTATGTTCTCTGACATGCTACATCACCAGACTTTCCTTATAGTTAACACTTATAGCTTGAACATCATATACTTGAGTTCGTAATATCTTTTTCCTTTTGTATATTGTATTGTAGGTTTACCAATGTTTCACAATATTGTTTCTGTCTTATATTTGTGTTTTGTAGGTTTCACAAAGTAGTTTAAGAGATTTGCTGCTGCAATGTTGTATGGATGATGCATATGACGTCCGACAAAGTGCTTTTGCGCTGCTTGGGGACCTTGCTAGAGTAAGCTGAGAATTCCTTTGTTTGACTTTGTGTCCCACAATTAAGCTTGGCCCATGTACCGCCACCTGTCTTGCTTTTTGCAATGCTTTTACTTCTTGCTCTCGTTGGCACAGTTGAAACATAAAGGCTTCTTTTTTCCATTTCAACTTACACTATCTTCTAGAAATTATATCTTGCAGCAGTCAGATATTCAGCGTTCTTTTAATTATTTGATCAGGTTTGTCCAGTGCATTTGCATTCTCGTTTACCTGAATTTCTGGACGTTGCTGCCAAGCAATTGGTAAATAAATCAACACCCTTGATTAAATAGCTTTAGTTGTGTAACTTCATTCCCCATCATTTAATTGCTATGTTTCTTATCAGAACACCCCAAAGCTAAAGGAAACTGTGTCTGTTGCCAACAATGCATGCTGGGCTATCGGGGAACTCGCAATAAAGGTACTGCACTTTATTCTCAGCATCATGGCTGGCAGAAATAAGGAAATGACAGTATTGAGCATGAATATCTATTAAATTACAAACTGGTACTTTCTTCAGTTGTTGATGTGGTTATTTGTTTTCTTTTGGTAATTGGGCTCTTCCATACATGCTTTTTTAACCTTAACCGGAAACCCACCTTTGATTGGGTAATTGGTCTTTGAGGATAATGATAATATTGAATTATCATATCTGCAGCCCTGGATTTTATGAGCTCCATAATGGTCTGCATCTATGTAATTCAGTCTGGCATGAAAGTTTTTGTCATTTTTGCTGAATAATGTATAGGAATACTTTCTTTAAAATAGTACCAAGCATGCTTGTATCACTATCTAGAAGAATTGATGGCTCTGTCATTTCTATGGCCATACAAAGCCTAGGTTCTATTGCCATTTTCTCTTCTCTTGTTGCTGTGAGCCTCCTAAACTGTAAATGTCTCCATGTTGGTTCTGATGGGATTTGGCATGGAATTGGGATGAGTTCATTGTTTGTGGTCTTAGTGTTCTCTTTAGTCTATTCAGCATCCACATTACCAAGAAGCTCTACTACTTTCCAAGTGGAAAAAGTGATTATACGAATGCATAATGAATGTAGTTCCTGGCTGGTGTCACCAAGTACCTATATATAGAAGACGGGGATGATGTTGCTGTAAAATGGTAATATATAGGAGGAAATAACATCTATTGCAGTTGTGTTACTGCTCAAAAATCACTTCCCAAGAACTTCTGACTGTAGCATAATAGATTTGTGACAGAACCTAGCAACACACGGATAAGGAGGTATATTGAAGTTAATTCAAGGAGTAGTGCTTGAGTGCAAATTAACATATACAACTTACACACATGTCTAGTTTATGTGTTGCAATCCTTTACTCTTCATATATTAACTTCCTTCTTGTGTTGAAACATTTTACTTTTCCCAATTTTCATGTTTCTTTCTGCTGTATTACCCCTGGCAAAGTTTGTGTCGTATCATACAGTTCATTGATTATGGACTTTTTCACTTCAATTATCTTATTGGTGATTAGATCTTTATGTGATTTTAGAATTATTTGAGGTTGTTGCTTCCTTGTGGTGATCGTCTGCATTTGTGTGGTGGAAAGAACTTCTCCCATTTGTACTTCATTTCTGAGGAGGGGCTTGATATTTTAAATTTCAGGTTCACAAGGAGATGTCTCCGGTAGTTCTTACTGTAGTCTCATGCTTGGTCCCAATACTTCAACGTCCAGAGGTGGTAATCTGTCCTTAGTGTTTGATTGCTTGTTTCAGCTGTTCTTGCTTGTGGCTGCACTATGCATTCTAAATTTGGTGATTTGCATTCTTTTCTGAAACTGATTCATTTGGGAAAATCTAATATGTTGGTTTCTTTCTTTTGGATTTTGCTGGATTTTTGCTGTGAAAGATCCAGAGATACTGATCTTTTTTCCCCTTTATTCCTTTTCATTTTTTGTGGTGGGGTTCGGGACTTTCTGCTTTTGGGTCCCACTGGATGCAGCTGCCGCCACCCTACTTAATCCAACTTCCCTCCTAATATGATCATTGCGTTGTTGCACAAACCTGGAGACAAGATTTTGGATGCCACTTTGGTCTTGTCTCTTGTGACTTTTTAGAATCCTGACATTGGGTTAAGAAAGATTTAAGTTTCTGCATGTCCCATGCTTTATTATTCATCAATTTTCACCAAAATTTAATATTAGGATGCTTTTCACCAAAACTCTACGAAATAGGACCTTTTCTAGAAAGTACATGTCAACTGCAACCAATAGGAGAGGAGACAAAATCTAATTTGTGTCGTAGAATCATGTTCGATTGGTGATCATGCATGTGCCACTTACAAATCTCCCAAGAGTGACATCATTTAGTTCCTATGCCATAAAACTCATCTCATAGATAAGATTGGTGAAAAGCATGTCTGGACTGGTCTTCTTATAGTGTTGGTTGTCTTTGTGAAGGGCCTGAACAAATCACTCATAGAAAATAGTGCCATCACACTTGGAAGACTTGCTTGGGTTTGCCCGGAGCTTGTCTCACCACATATGGAACATTTCATGCAGCCATGGTGTATTGCTTTATCCATGTAAGATTTCGCCTTCTCTTTACTTGTGATGGATAGTGTTTTCTCTGTATGTAGAAATGCTGGTTGTTAACCCATTGTATGATTTTTGAAGAGAAAAGACTAAAATTGTGCTTTCATAACTCATGATGTCAGCTGATATATGACAAAGAAAGATTGTATCGGACTGTGAAGAACACATGAAAACCTGTAGGCTTTCACTTGATGTATTCTTCGAGCAGACAATAATCCATGTTGTCCTTGTAATTTAGCATGCCCATATCTTGTACTGTTAGGCATACTACCAAAACAACATAAGTTAATGATTGAGCTTCTTTGTAAATGAAACCTTTATTTGTCCATACATCTCATTGTCTGTTTACTTGTGATAGGATACGTGATGATATAGAGAAAGAAGATGCTTTCAGAGGTTTATGTGCAATGGTAAAATTTTACTGTTATGATATTCATGTTCCAATGAGATTCAAACCATCATTATAGTTGCACTATCATTTCATTTTTTTCGTTATTGATGGCTTGCAGGTTAGAGCCAACCCATCAGGGGCTTTAAATTCTCTTGTTTTCATGTGCAAGGCTATTGCAAGTTGGCATGTAAGTGATGTATTACAAATTGGTGGTTAATCTTCTTTATGTATAGTAAAAATTTGGTTCTTTTAATCTTGTGCTCTCTTCATAGGAAATAAGGAGTGAGGACCTACACAATGAAGTTTGCCAAATATTGCACGGATATAAGCAAGTAAGTGACTGCGTGTTTATATTTTAGGGATAATTATGCTTCCCTCCCCCTTGTTACTTTGGCTAATTATATAAACCTCCCCTCTTGTGGAGAACACATCACCCTCCGTTGTATTTATTCCTGCTAACAGCTACCCGTTTTGGGTAGTTAACTTGACAGAATTTGACAAGTTCATCAATGAACTTTTGTGAACTTCCCAAAGTGATGTCACATATTTTGATGATGTCATTCAAAAATATTACTATTACCTCATTTTTAGATAATGACCCGAACTAATGTGTCCCTATAGGGATTATCTCATACTTTATAAACTCTCATGCAAAAATTGACCAAAAAAATAAATATAATCATAAATTTGAACCATTCTAATGATTTACTAATAAACTACTGTCATTGACAAAGATACCCCAACTAACAAAAAAGGGCACATCAGTTTCCGTCATAAATTGTCAAATTAGAAGTCATGCACAATGTGGTCTATGGTGTGCAGCATCAGATGGCCAATTTGACTCAACAGTGTGCAAAATTAGGAATAGGTTAATGATTTTCCTTCTTGTGCTAATGTCTTTCCTTGAATTTTACACTCTCCAATCATATATATAACTCAATGTAATGAATGTTTTCCCTTTCTCAAATCCTTTCACAACCTTGGTTGTTAATTGTCTCAAGTTCACATTATGTGTCTATCATCTTTTTGTTAATTGCATGAGGAACCAATTCATTTATGGCCTCAATGCATCCTTTGCAAAAATATAAAAGGAAAAATATTATATTGAAGATATTGCAATTGCATAATAAACATTAGAATTTTCCTCCTTCAACTGTTAAATATTAATGAAGCAAACCTGTCTTTTTGGAAAATGTTCATGTTTGACCCATTTGACAGTAAGAGGGAGGCCTTTGTAAGTTCAAGACTAAGAGGGAAGGTTTGTCTAATTATCCATTAGCAACAGTGCTGTATAGTTAACTGGCTGGTGAATGAATTGACATATGGATGAGGACCCATACTTGTTGCTTTGTCAATATTTAATAGAGAATGTTTTGGAACAAAGACCACCTAACCTGTTATATTCTTAACCATATGACAAAAAATGGTCTAACAAAAACATATATCCCATTCCCATTTGCTGTATAGAAAGTACACATCAATAAGATGTCAAGGGTGGAACTTATTCGTAGTGTTTGGTTTTGTTTTTGGAGTGTTTTGTTTTGGTGTGTTGGAGATCGAGAGAGAAAAACAGTCATAAATAAGTATAAATAAGTGTGTTGGAGATAGATGGTATGTTTGGATTTATATTTTGAGATAATGTGAAATAGTTTAAAAATAAATAGTGTATGTTTGATGTTGAGATTTGGACACAAGTTACCGTTGATTGTCAAATCATGTCTTTTCTTATATATATTTATATGTATAAGTGTGTATATATATAGTATTTTGTTTGTGAGTGAAATATAGTATATAGTATTTATGTTATGTATTATTGGTATATTGTGCTCAATTTTCAAATTCTCAAATATTTCATTCAAGTAGAAAAATTGTATACAAAATATTTAAATAGTGAAAGTTGAAAAGAATTGTAATTAATAGTTAAATGCACTATAGTAATTTGTTAAAAATACATTTGTTAGACTTTATATTCGTAGTGATAAATTTTGATAGATAATTGAAGTAAAATAAAAATGAATTAAGTATGTAGTCGTGGTGTATTGTCCTCGATATACAAAACTGCTAAAGTATTTCATTGAGGTAGAAAATTTTTACATATTTCATAAGTTAATAATTATTTTTTATATATAATTATTAATTAGATTTAACATATATTATATAATATAAAATATATATAATACAAATAATTTTTTTAAAAAAAGGCTGCCCTGTTTTTTGGCCCAAAACCCAACAAAAATAAAACCACACTTAGTCAAGGTGTGTTTTATCAATCCAAACATTGATTTGGTTTTGGCCCATTGATGATTAAGCTGAAATACACCCCATTCTTTTTGTACAATCACGCTACATATTGATCCCCTGGATGCCCCAAATATGCTGTTTGCATCTGAATATTGATTTCTACTGAGCGTGTGATTACTCAGAGGGGATAATGAAGAAGTGATGATTTATTGAATAACTTGAAACATGGACAGATGCTAAAGAATGGAGCATGGGAACAATGCATGTCTGCCTTGGAGCAACCTGTTAAGGACAGGCTGTTGAAGTATCAAGTGCAGTAATTCTGTGGTAGTGAATGTTTCTTCAATCCTATCGATCACCTTCCATGATTAGCTGCTCCAGAGGTGTATATTGCGTCTGCATCTGTATCGTTTGTCATTTTGAGCATGTTTCCCATAGGACGTGGAGCCATGTTGCAGCCTAGATTTTGATCATGTTTTCCAGCACATTCGATGTTTTATAACTGCTCTGCTTCCAGTGGACTGGTTTCAGAAAATAGGACTTTATTTGGAACAAAAAGCTGCAGCCCGCAAGCTTGGATTGCGTATGGGGCTGTACTGTGCTTGTTGAACTTTCTTCCTCATTCCTCCCTTCTGCAGAATATAGAAGCCATCTACTTGAAGTTTAAGTTCACATTTTGGCTTCCTGGACCATCGGGTGAACGTTGTTGAAGCGTATGGCGCGTAGAAGCCAGTCTACGGATTCCACAAAGTTTTGTTAGAAAAAGTGTCAATATTGTCTTAGGGCCAATTTGTAGTCTTATTTGAAGGCAGAGAGAGTTGATATTGTCGCCCATAGGGGTTTTAACAGTTTGAACAATAAATTTGCCATATAGCCTCAGAGTGTGTGATGATTTTTAATAGGGAAGTGAGAATGTATGCATAAGGATTTATTATTGTATTATTGAGATACTAGCCAATTTTTGACCCTTTTTTCCTTTTTTGGTGATAAATTGATAATATCAGTGATTTTCTTGGACAATAAACTTATTGTTATCCTCCTGTATCATTTTGATTTTTGACATTACTAGTGTTGGAATTATATTCTCTTGGTAGAGGTTCTAATTGGTTCATAGTGCTCTTCTGGTTATTGGACAAAAAATCAGGCTTCTTGATTCAGCATGACTTGGAAGAATGTAAGAATTGTGTTAAATTTATTTACCTTGTGTAACTGAGAAAAAAGAATAAGGAATAATAGAGATTAATCTTTTTTTTTTATTTTTTTACAAATTTCTTAATATCTTTGATCAATACATCAATACAATTAAAAATAATAAAATAAGTTATATAAATTTACATGGGTGAGATAAGAATGCACTTAGTTGGATTTGAACCCACGACTTTAAATTTGTTTTTGGAATCTCAACTTTAGTCATGATAAATTTAAGGGATAATTACACTCTTCTCCCTAAAGTTTAGTGTAATTTCACGTAGGCTCCTTATAGTTTGCAAAATTACATCTAATACTCCTGATGTTTGCTTTCGTCTAACAAATAAGTTCCTCGATATTAGTCCAAATCCACAAATTTGCTGAGATTAATAGAAAAAAATTAAAATAATAATAATGTATATTTACCTCCGATTGACTTATTACTGATTTGTTGCATGTCAATAAGTATTTTTATGATCAACTTACCCTCATACATCTTCAAACGTTAATGTATGTGAAGAGGTATATCTTCACTGTTATAAGTTAGTACTAAGTCAATATTTCATTCAAATTTTTTATTTGGTTAAACTAGCAAATTTAGTGAATTTTAATTAATAGAGGGACTTATTTGTTAGACGGAAATAAACCTTAGAATGCTAGATGTAAATTTTTAAACCACAGAAAGTTTACGTATAATTACACCAAATTTTAGAAGATGGGAGTGTAATTATTCCTAAATTTAATTATTGAGTTACATACTGTATGTCCTTTAATTTAGGGTACTTGGCGACTACAATGATCTGAGATTAAAAAATAGAGGATCCGAGTTATTTTTTCATATGCAAACTAAATTTCACAGACTACCTTTTACATATGTTAATGAAAGACTATGTTTTAGGTAATAAATATGTGTATGCAAACAATCACTATTATAGTTTGATGACACGTTGCTTTACGTATGTCATGAGATTTTAACTTCGCCAACTAATTCAGGTTTAATTGGCCATGAGGTTTTCTAAAAATTTTATGTTTTATTGCCGGTATATTGCAATTAATTGAAAAAAAAAAAAAAAAGAATACATATTTCAAATTTTTTTTTTACCAATGCTAAAAATAATTGTACGAGTAGTTTTACCAAAACCAAGGATTAACCTTTAAGGAGTTTCTTTTATTTATTTATCTAAATGAGTATGATATTTATTGAATTAACCCTCAGTTTTAGAGAAAATAAGAAATTCAGACCAGTAATAAAAAGCTTAAATTATGATATTTCTTTGACTATAAGTTTAAAACCAAGGGTTAATTACACATGATATCTTGTTTATTTAAGATATATCCTCGATTTAATTCCACAATACTGTAATATCTTAGGGGTTCGTTTGGTTCATGTGATAGGGTTAGATGTGATAGGATTAAATAGGAATGAAAAATTGAAAGATTATTTATGCTATCTTGCATTATATGATGTTTTTTTGAGGTATTGCATGTGTGATATTTCATTTGATAATATAATATGATGTTGGTTGAAAGGATTATAATGTATGATTAAATGTAAAAAGTCTATAAAGAGTATCCATTTTTAAGGTATTTATGTTTTGATATTGTAGCTTGTGCATGGTTTAAAAAGAATAAAAAAAATTACTAAATTACTTATTGAAATACAATTGCTTAAAATAAAATTAATTTTAATATTTTTTTCTATCTATATACTATTATAAAAGAAAATCCTTTGGCCCTACCTTTTAGACTTTGCCTCAATTTACCGTTTTTATTTTTTTTCTTTTAAGATTGGAAGCAAGACGGGCGGGGGGTGGGGGGGCGGTGTGCGCGCTTGGGGAAGCGCTGGCTTTATTTTTTTTTTAATTTACAATTAAATATTAATTATTTTGCCTAAAAGCAAAATATAAATTTTTTTAATTTCTAAAATAATATTAACTATAAAATTAAACAGTAATTTATGATTTATATTCAAATATTTTTAATTAAATTAATATTTTATATTTTTTAAAAATTTAATATAATAAAGAAAATAATATATTAATATTAATATATGGTAATGTAATATAAAAGGGGAATTATGCAATTCCCTAATAAAAAAGGCAAATGGGAAAAAAGCGGAGAGAGTGGAGAAAGAGAGAAAAATTAGGTCAAAATAATACATAATTGGTAAATTATATAACTATTGAATACTATATTAAATTGACTTGAATTAATATATGGAGATATATACTTATATATGGCTCCGTGGGATTTGATAATGCTAATGTTTACAAAAAAGTACTGCACATTTTATTCCTTCAAATCTAATAATAAACAACCTCCACATCACCTCCTAAGATTTTTGCATAATTACAAATACTTCATCATTGTTTGAAGAATTACAGTACACCTTGATCTTAACATCCGTCTACAACGAGTCAATTTCGTTAGATTTTTATTCAATTTTTGTGGTTAACTGACCAAAATGCCGAATTGAATTATAAATTATAATTTATATATTTTTATAATTTTTTAAAATATTTTTATGAACTAATATTATCTCTAGATTATTTATTTTACCCACCCTAATTTCGTTTTTTTACATTTTTTCAAATATTTAAAAAAAAAAATCTATAAGGTTAAAATAGTAACGTCCAATTTACCATCTAGAGGCTACATAATTATTTTCCATTTGAGAAGGGTATTTGTTATTTTTCAAATAATGAGGGGTATTCGTAATTACGCCAAATATAAAAAAAATTATAATTTGCCCAATAAATTATAATAAACACCCACACATTTAATAGGATTCGAATCCATAAAATCAAGTTAGCAGCGAATGAATGCACAAACTCTTTTTAAGCTTTTTATGGTTTCCAAATGTTGACTAGGAGAGGGAAAGTTCACTTACCAAAAAACATTTCTGTCACTTTTTATTATATTAATGGAGTAATAATTGTCCATGATTTAATTTTCAGAGTCGATTTCTCTACAGCATATGCATGTTTATTATGTTTTAAATAAATGAAGATTCTTTTATTTTTTTTCCAGATATTGGTTAAAATTCAAAGTTAGGCCCATTATAGTGAAAAGTTCCTTTGTTACGTCATTAACATAAATAACTCATGCACCTATGACGTGTTTGTAGTGATGGCAATGGGGTGGGTCTGGTATGGATCCGGTTGGATTCAAGATCCATCCCATTTTTTTACCAGTCTCATAACCCCTGCCCCGCCTAGACCGTACCAGACCCGCTCCATTTAATTTTGCCAACTCCATAACCGCCCCCGCCCCGCCTGGACCTATACCCCTCATAATTTTGCCAGCCCCCATAACCCGCCCTGCCCCGCCTCGCCATGCAAAATTTCGCCGTCCCGAGCTAATTAATTTATAAAAGAATACATTAAATTAATATTTTTTAATAATAATATCAGTTTATATTTAAATATTTTAATATAATTTTCAATCTAAAATGAATTGAATAAGATAAAAAAATACGTTCATCTAAATTATTAAATTTCTTATCAACTAATTTTTTATTTTTGGTATTGTTGGGTATATGCAAAAATTATTTAGGATTCATATATATATAATAAGATAATTTTTATTTATAATATATTTATATATTAATAATATACAATAAAAAAGAGACGGGGTTGGACCGGGGCCGGGTCAATGGACGGGTTCGAGACAGGACCCGCACCCCGCCCGGACCCGACCGGGGCAGGTTTTAGCTGCCCCAGACCCGGCCCGAACCCGAAAAATGGCATCCAGACCCGCTCCATACGGGGCGGGTCCGGGACGGATTTTTCGGGTTGGGGTTGAAATTGCCAACCCTATGTGTTTGGAACTTGAATTCGAGTTTTGCGTATAGGTATTTTTTTCATTTTATATAAATTTATTATAATTTTATTTTATTTTTTAGTTACATTGATGTATTGATCGAATTTTAGAATACTAATCGGACATATATATTACTCAATTTATTAATATATAAACTATTTATTTATCTAATACTATAATTAACGTTTAAAAAAAAAGGGATAAATTACAATTAGATTATCTCAAATTTGACATAATTATAAGTACCCATTTGTTGTTTGGTGGAAGCCCGAACTTGTTAACTTTGTCCTTATCGCATTATTTTCTTTCGTTTTATTAAAAAAATAAAAAATTATAAAAAAATATGAAGAAGTAAATAGTCCACAGAGCCCAGATTCATTTCACTCTTAAAAAACGAATCTGCCTGCAATTATTTACTATTTTAGTGTTGTCGTAAAGAGGACGTTTTGACCCCAATTTATTGTCTTATAGCTTTTCAATATTTGCAGTTTCTTTTTTTTTAATAAGATGCAATTCATTGTATCGTTCATTATTTTTTTTTTCAATATTTGTTAGTTTCTTTTTCTATTTTTTAATAATTTTTAATTTATTACATCATTCGGTATTTAGTTTTTAATATTTAATATTTGCATTCTTTTTTTAATATATATATATATATATATATATATATAAGATTTAATTCATTACATCATTTAAATTTTTTCAATATTTGTAAGTTCCTTTTTCTTTTTCTTTTTCTTTTATTGTTTTTTTTTGTAAATTTCAATTTGTTACATCATTCGGTATTTAGTATAAGATTTGATTCATTACATCACTCAGTATATGATATTGTCCTGTAGGTTTTTTTCTTTTTCTCTTTTTTTTATTCTCTTAAAATTCAATTTATTATATAATTCAATACATTCAAACTCAAATAATTAATTCACTATATTGATATTTCCAAACAAATAAGTATGTTCAAAGAAATAAATAACAAGAAACTACTATATAAGTAGTAGTACAGACGCACATTCCTGGAATTTGAACCAACAACTTTTTGGTTGTGAGGTCTCAATCTTACTATGCGAGCAACACCTCATTATTACATGTTTTTAAATTTTTATTATTTTTGTTTGAAATAGAAGAATAATAAAATAACTAATTGATCATAACTCATATTTTTTTAAGTAATTTTTATTTATTTAAAATATGCACGAGTAGAAACTTTTTTGATGAAAAAATTAAAGAGATGGATATTTTGGGTAAAAATAAATATGCTGAGGGCATTTTAGTCAATATCAATTTTATCATCCAGATATGGTTATTCTAATTCCCTCAAGCTTAATAAATAGTACTAAGCACACTCGATCTGTGTGCAAAATCTAAAATAAAAAAATATCTACGCATTTGATTGTAATAATATAAATAGTAATAGAAAAAGTATTTAAGCAAATATATATGTTTTATGATAGATTCAAGAAATAAAATTACATAAAAAGTTGAAAATATAATTTGTTATTATAGTTAAAAGTAAAAAAAAAATGGCGAATATTAATCTATAACTATTGCGGCAATGGTTATTAGCTGTTATTTCTGCAAACGAGACCAAAATATTTGCGACAAGTAAAAATCATGACAAATCTTTTAACAATGGATAAAATCATAAACAATATTGATTAATTCTTCATTATTGGATGTCTACACTACAAAAATATATAATATTAGTGATAAAGTATCAAGTGACAATTTTTAAGTTATCACTAAAAATACATTTAAGCGACAATAATTTTTATGTTGTCATTTTATAACTATTAGTGATAAATATTTTGTATAAAGTTGTCACTGAATACAATTAGTGACATACCTATAATGACAACATAATATAGTGATAATTATTATTTGTTGTTACTAGGTCATTACAATAGACGAGTCACTAATTGTATTTAGCGACAACTTTGACTACATTTTTTTGTCACTAATTCCATCTACCAACACTTTCTGGAAAATAAATAATTATTAAAATCATGAAATTCATTATTGTGATAAAATAAATATTTTTATCACTACAATTAGTGACAATATTAAAATTATCACCTAAATTTTTTGTCACTAATTTCATCTTTTTTGGTAGTGTATATAGATGTATGTATTCATAGAAATGATAATTGTATAATAATCTGTAATATGTACACCTTATATAACAACATCTAAATACAAATATGATATAATAAATTATTAAAATTTATAAAAAATGAGATAAATATTTATATAAATTGTAAATTTACATGATTTTTTTTTAAAACCAACCAACATTCATGTGGTAATACAATGCATATGTGATGCATACAACCCGTATTTATTTCATAATTATAATAATATCTTTAACTTAATAGTTAAGGCAGAAATTTCATAAATAATATGGTATCATATTCAGTAAAATCTCTATAAATTAATAATATTGGAACCACATAATTTTATTAATTTGAAGAGGTATTAATTAATAGATAAATTAATAATTTACCAATTTAAAGAGATCTTTTTCGATTCAACGAATCTACATTATTTTTCATGAATAAAACATGTACATTATATTGAGTAACTAGAAGAAATTGTAGCTAGTGTTGTTGAAAATCCCGTTGAAGATGAAATTGAAGATGATACGATTTTGTAACATTACGCTGAAGGAAGCACTTGTACCAGCAACAACTCTTCGCCATTTTTTTGCAGTATGATTACGCAATATCGAAACCTTAGGATGTGGTAGGGAAAGTTAGAGATAAAATATAATTAGATTTAAATTTTAAGAAGCAAATAACAACAAAATCATATTTTACCGAGTTATTCTAGTTATATTTGTAATTTACAGAATTATTAATTTATAATATTGATGGGACCATAAATTTATATAAAGGGTCTTCCAAGAAATTATTATCCTATTAATTTATCAAAATTATTAATTTAGACTTTGGGCCCAAGTCGGGACCGAGAAAAACTATTATTTTAGAGAAATTATTAATTAATTTATAGAAGTTCTACTGTATTTGAGTTCCATCATACATATGAATATTTATCTAATTTTATATAAATTTATTATGGTGTATTATTTCATTCTTCTTTGTGTTTCATTATTATTTATATATTGAGATATTGATATAATAATATAATTATTATTTTAATTTAGAAAACAAGATAAAAAGGTTATGGATGGTTCATAAATCAGAACGCATAGATGCTGATTAGGTGAGGTGGGGACATGAATCCTGCAGCAATTGATTACTGCCTAGTTTGTCGCAAAAACTACGTTAACATTCAGCCATTTTTGGTAATATTTTTTGTTCACATTTTCTGTCTGAACGACAAACTTTCAATTATGCAGTAAATTTTTTATTATTATTTTTTTTTTTTCAAAATTTTCGGACAGAATTTGGCACGTACGACCAGAATTTATTGACCAATTAGCTTCATTCTTGTTCAATATTTGCAGGTTCCTTTTTTCTAATAATTAAGCTCATATGTCAGTCCATTCCTGGACTTTGTCGGGAAGAACTTTTTTTTTGTTGCATTTATATATGGGATTAAATTAATTTTCGTCATTTAACATTTTAGGATAATATTTTTTTTCCTACATTTTTTTTAATTTTCGTAATTTCAGTCATTTTTTCAATCGGAGATCCTTCACCGGCGGTTATTTTTGGCAAGAAATGTGAATAGAAGTGCACAGTTTTTCCATATAATAAACGTTTGTCAGAAAAATAAAAGTTGGAGGTTGAAGCTTTGGAATTATGGGATGGAGGTAGGAAGCATAGTTTGACAAGTTGGTGGGAGAAAAGTCCAAATTCAGGTACGCATGTCTCCAAAAATAGTTCAGATACGTGCACAGACGTTGCAATTAAACCCCATCCATCCCTTCTTTCATCCATCCCACATACACATATTCAAACATGCAACACAGATTCTTACATACTTCACTGTGTCTTTATTTGTGTGTGTGAAAACAGAGGATGTTGGGGTAGTTCTACTCGTCTACGTAAGCCGGCGGTTGAGAAGATTGAATGGTCCATCTCCATCCTCATCATCCTATCCTATTGCAGAATTACAAATTTATTTTCCTCCAATCAGAATCCAAGTCTCATAACCTATGAGGTTTCATGCCACTTACTTGGAACGTTTACCGTAAACACGTTATAAAGTGATCAACTGCTGATATCGTCGTTTATATATATAGTAAGAGTATTATTATAGCCATTGCAAAAAAATAGTTCAATAGTTGTAGAAAGATTTGATGCTAAAATCAGTGTCGAGCTAATTAAACGTTAGTCTTTTCTCATTTATGTTGAGGAATTTTCTTATAGTGACTACTTATTATGTGAAAAGATTCTTTAATCATGTGATTGGTTTGAGTTTGAATGGGATGGTTGAAAGTCTGCCTTAAATAGATACTTTCTAGAACGACGTGACATGAAATAATATATCAATATAGCGAAGAATATATATATGCAAGAGAAATCAAGCAGAAAAAAGTTGGGAAAAAGTTCATATTCTTGTACCAAGAACAAAATCTTTGTTTCGAAAGTTGACTCACTTGATCTAATCATCTTCTTTATGCCTATCCTTTACATAGAAAATTCCCCCCCCCCCCAAAAAAAAAAAAAAAACAAAGAATAGATTAATCAAGAATAGATTAAATTAAGCTGGTGAAGTATCCAGCTTTGTATAATCTGATGAACACAAAGAATCATCATCATCATCATCAATATCTCCGTCTTCATGGCTGGTTTTGCCCGTCAACTCCTGTGCTCTCACTGCCTGAACTTCCCAATCAGTCCGGACCAAAATGAACAGCATGGCCACTGCACAAGATCCCTGCGCCGCCAACAACCCCATCCATAGCCCCTTGAAATCATAACCATAGTAGAAACTCAGCAGCACTGCCACCGGCATTCCCACCAGATAGAAGCACCCCAAATTTATATTAGCCCCCATTTTCGGCCTCGCCGTTCCTCTCAGCGCGCCGCAGCCTGTCGTCTGCGGGCAGTTTCCTAGCTCGCAGAGGCCGATTATAGGCAGGACCGTGGATGTTAATGCAAGAATCTCTGGGTCTTGAGTGAATAGACTAGCCCATATGTTTCTCACTGTGAATGCAAAGAGAAGAGCGGAAAGTCCCAGGAAAAAGCTTGCACATAGACCTACTGTTGCTGAGAGTTTGGCGCATTTAGGCCTGTTGGCTCCGAGTTCGTTTCCAACCCTCGTGGAGACTCCGAAACTCAGAGACGATGGGAAAATGTAGATTAAGGAGGTTGTTTGAATGAGAATTCCCATCGATGCAACGGTTGCACGAGGATTTATCAGTAGCCCGCATAGCAAGATCATGATCTCGTACCACCACCACTCCAAACACACGCTAATGCAGCTTGGAATTGCGAGGTTGATGAGTGATCTCCATCCCTTTAAGCAGTCTGAGGAAATCCCGGCCCATGTCTTCTTGTACGCTCCCGATATTGCAACGTACACGATCAACGATCCGACGAGGTTGAAGTTGGTCCAAACTGCGGCGAGGGCAATGCCTTTGATCCCGAGGTTGAGGACTGTGACGAGAAGATAGTTGATAGGGATGTGTAGAAGAATAGAGAATGCGGCGCAGTAAGTCAATGGCAATGTTATGGACTGAGACCGTAGATATATGCGGAGAGGGTGGAGAAATGACTGTGCAATGAGATCAGGAAGGGAGAAGAGAATGTAGGACTGAGCTTCCATGGCTATGTCATGATCTTGGCCGCAGATGATCAGGATTTGCTTCATGTTGAGCCATAGAAAAGCAATGGGGATCGATGTTAGAAGCAATAGAATGACTGTTCTTTGTAGGGTGAGGCCAAGAAGCTTGAATCTTTGGGCTCCGAAGGCTTGTCCGCAGATGGGCTCCATTCCCATGGCGAGGCCGGAGAGGACGGAGTAGCCGGTGATGTTGGCGAACCCGAGGGCCAAGGCGCCGCCAGCAAGGGAGAGGTCGCCGAGGCGGCCGAGGAAGAGCATGGATATCATGGAGCGGGAGTAGATGAGGAGGCCGGTGAGGATCATGGGGAGAGAGATGTTGGCTATGGATTTGGCTTCTTTGAGGGATAAGGAGAGATGATCATCAGTTTTATTGCAGGTTCCATCTTGGGATGTTGGAGTTTTGGAAACCAAAGGATTCAACATTTTTTGTTCTTTTTTCTTTTGATTTGGCTAAGGATTTGAGGTTCGGAGTTGTGTTGCAACAGTAAGTAATGGGCTTGACTCCTTTTAGAGAGAGAGGGAGAGAGGAGAGAGAAAGAGGGTTTATGGGAGTTTCGAAAGATTTAAGGGGTTTATGAGTAGTTGTGTTTTGAACAACCTTAACCCTATTTTTATACTTGCTGCTGTTGCTGTTGGCTGCTGATTTTTCCTTTTTTTCACGGTAAGAAAATTCGATTTTGTCGTGGGACGGCCAATTTTTATTTGGAAAACATGCTAATCTTGTTTGACCAGATAAGAAACTGTACAAACCTTCCAATTTCCAAAACAAAGGTGTCATTTTTATCGACTTTCCTTTTCAAAATTATTAATGTTTCATCCTCGTGTGTATATATAATATATATATTATATATATGTCGTGGGTATAAATTAATTTATATATATATACATATATAAATGAAGTATAAGATAAAATACCAATTTAAAATATATATAGAATCCAATCCCCATAATTACAATGTAATTTGAAGTCCCGAAACACTTATTTAAAAAATTCACGTCATAGAAACCAAAACTCGAAAAAAAAAAAATGTCGGGCGCCTGACAATGTTTGACTTGAACACTAGGTACATTAAATAATACGTAGACATGGTTGTTATACGCTACTATTAGTTCGAGCGCTCGACAGCAGCAACGTATAATGTTTAATGAAAATACCGAGTTCGTCTTCTTGCAAACCGACCATAGCGTCATACCATCGATCTCGCCTGCAAGAACATGGTACCACTCAAATTTTTGCAGT
Source organism: Sesamum angolense (assembly GCA_034509725.1). Lineage (NCBI taxonomy): Eukaryota > Viridiplantae > Streptophyta > Magnoliopsida > Lamiales > Pedaliaceae > Sesamum > Sesamum angolense. The sequence continues at coordinate 5,330,329 of JACGWL010000013.1, forward strand.
CGTGAATCAGCCAGCATACCATGTTTTTGTTTATTATATTTGGGGTTTACTTCATTAATTTATTAATGTCGTACGATTAGTGTTTTCTTGGGATTAAAGAATTTGATATTCTTTTTGTCAACACATACAAACTTACGAGAATTTTTTTTTCTCTAAAAAAAAAAAAAAGAGTACGTGAAATTGCATATGGGCTAGTTTCTGTACAGTGTAGAGTCTCTTGATTTTTTGCTGAGATTTTATGAACAAGAGATCATGAGTTTGAATTACGCATGTGTAATTAACATGTATTAATTGTTGATAATTGAAACTTATAATATAATTATAATTAATTTATTCAAAAAAATAAATAAAATCTGCAGTTTTATTTTATTTTATTTTATTTTGAGGATGGAGAAATCAATAGGTGGTCAAAGAGAGAATGTTAGGGTTAAATGGGAGTGTTACATAGAAGTTGAGGAAGTTAAGGATGCAATTAATGTTGTATGAAGAGAAGGAAACTGCTCTATGCCTGAGTTGATTTTGGTTCGATCGTTATAACTGTAATTAATGTGGTAGAGCGTTAGCATGAGGTTGACAACTATATATGTACGTGAAGGACCAAAATGTTTTTTTTTTGGAATTGTAGAAATGTCAAAAATAAGACAAGAATTCATTTGAACTGCATCGATCTAAATTAGCGACTTCAATGAGTAGGATAAGATCATATCCAAATTTATAGATTAATTTTAAAATTTAAATCCAGACTTAAACCCTTTAAAAAAATATAGATTGGGTCTGGGTCGTGTCTCTATCTGTTAATATTCATGGGTCTAAATACCTAATTTGAATTCAAAATATTTTTTTTCCCAATTCAACTAAATTATTATTTTGAAATGATATATATATATATATATATATATATTCAAGTGAACAAATATAGAAAACTTAAGAAATCATAACATTATATATCATGTAATTCTTTAAATATGTACATTTTTTAATCAATAAGTAATTAAATAATCAGTTATATAAATATATTATCATGCTAGGTATATTTTTCAATATCTTCATAGGTAATAATGCTTGCTTCAAGACTTGAAGTGATAAAATTAAATTTTATAATTTTATAATGTTAAATTCGATTGCTATTAAATATGTAGATTCAATAGTTTCATTACATTATTTTTTAAACAGTATTACAAAATATATTATTTAAAGAATTTATCGAAAAAGAGTTATTTGTGAATTGGTCTCAAGATTATGAATTTATTGATAAATTATGAGTAAAAATAGAAAATAAAAGAAAAAAATTTAATTTAATTTCAAATTTATTTAGTTTTTTATTAATTTGTTTTAAATAAAAATGTCAAATAGTACCAAACAACATTGTGAAGGGAAAAAAAAAAGTTTTGGGTCTAGACCCTGCCCAAACCCAAATAATTGGGTGCAAAACAATGGCATTGGATTTAGAGACCCACAGGGTCTTAAGAAAATTGGGTAGGGTCTTTTATGGATATGGATTTGAATAAGGTAAGACCCTACCCATTGACATCCCTAATCTGAATTATGTTGTGGTTTAAAATGTGAGTTTCAAACTAGGTTTATTCTATGATGTACTATAGTCATGTATATAATTAGAACGATCGCACTAATTTGAATGTTGGAGGGTATAATTAGAATCCACCTGATATGTTTCTAGCAGTGAAAGATCTTTTAAATGTTTGTGAATTAGGCAAGCGTCGCACACTGGATGTTGCAAACGAAGAGTTTGAGCGGTTTATAGATCTCAGGGCCACCACTCCCTAGTGAGGTGCCTTAATAGGATAAAACCGTGTGGCTCCTTTTTATGAATTTGAAGTCAAAACTGATAATACCTTGCGCCGGAAATGACTCGGTTAAGACCTCCCCTATTGTGATGTCCCTTTTTTAAGGATAAACCCGTGATGCTCCTAAAAATCTAGAGCAAATAATACATCACGCAACGGAACACCAATCAAATAGTAATTCACATCAATTTGGTTGTATTTTTTAATTTGAAAAAAAATGTGTGTCAATAATTCTCGATAGGTATAATACTAATATGTGACATAAAAATGTGATAAAAAATCCATATGAGATCCTAATTATACTTTGTGGTGTTGCGGACAGAAGATTAAAATGGAATGAGTTCATGTCGTGTGGCATTGCGGTCCTGATTTTGAGTAATTAATTTAGTTAGGAGCTGATTTGAGGTGAAACAAAAAAGCTCACTTCAAAATTGACTTATTAATTAACTATTTAAAGATTCCATCATATTTTATCTATACTGATATATATAAATTAAAAGAAAAAATTTACTCACAAACAGCAATTTGTAATATTGCGATATCAATTTTTTGTTATATCGATAATACTAGTAAGTTGGTATTCTTTTCTTTCTTTCCTTTCCTTTTTTAAATGTGATGTAAACTATTATATACTTTATTCTTATTTATAATATATTTTAAAAAAATGTGAAAGATTATTCGTTAGTACGGCATGTCAGGATGCCTAGTTCTGCTAATAAGTAATCCCGTTTTACGTCAATACGGCCTAGTTAAGTTGGCAAAAAATTAAAATCCCATAATTAATTATAAGATCGTGAATTCATATGTTATCAATGTAGGATACTGTTCTACTTTCATGGCAGCTGTAATTATATTTATTAATTAGTTATTGATATATGAATTTTTATAATATTCAATAATTTAACTTATGATATAATTGCAATTGACATATTAAAAAAAAGTCTCGTTTGATATAATCTCGATAATACTAAAAAAAAAAAGAAATAACGCTTTTTGATTGAAAAAGTCCTTATGAAATAAATAAATATTGGTTTGTGAGTGTAGAGTATATATAATCTTTATTTATTTGATTATTTTTAAATTGAAAATGAAATCATGCAATCTAATTAGTGTTATGAGTGGAACATTAATTAGATTACAAAATATTATTAGAAGGGTTGACTTTGAGATTGGAATCGTAAAAAATAGTGAAGAGCTTGATATTAATATTTTAGCGTTGACATTTAAATTTCTTCATTTCATAACTTTTTTTAATCCTTAATTCCCCAAAAAAAAAGTCAGTGTCTAAGATAATTGGGAAAAAGATTTTTTTAGTCCTTTAAGTTTACCTAATATTAATTTTAGTCCGGCCAAAAATAAAAAATCCGACCTCCGGGGGACTAAATTTCATCAAATATTAAAACTTACTAGACTTAAAAAAAAATGGGTATAGTTACTGGACTAAATCTAATATTAGACATACTTAACGGACTAAAAAAATAATTTTCCCAAGATAATATGTACTACGTACAATTGGACCTTTTCATCTATATATATATATATATATATATATATTTTTTTTTCATAAAACGAAAATTATTAATAGTTAAGAATATTTTTTTAAAAAAAATATTAGTATGATCAATTATATATTTATTTTTTCTCTTTTATATTATTAAATTAAAATAATAATAAAAAGTAAATTATACACACACATTGAGCGTAGGATTCTGATAGCTGGTCCTAAACTAAGTCTAAGAGAATAAATTTGTATGTGATATGAACAATTGAAGGCGAATAATCCGTCCAATATATATTTAATTAATTAAAGTTTTCATTCTTTTTTTTTTTTTAACAATTAAGCTGCAATGAATGTATCCGTATATCATAGGATTAAATGTTTTCTTTATCCTATAATTTAAATTATTTAATATATTTATAATTTAATTTTTTAAAGCAGTATTTTTTACTTTTGTATATTTTTATTTTTTGCGATTTTAATCGTTTTTTCACCCCTCCAGCAACGTGACAGGTGAACTCCGGTGGGGAAAAAAAGAAGAAGTGAAATCGCAAAAATTTAAAGATGCACAACTAAAATACTATTTTAGAAAGTTAAAAGAAAAATACTAGAAAAAATGAGCCAATAGGAATAGTAGTCACAATGTTAAAAGGTTTCGGGGAAAAAGGTGAACTTGGGCAGAAAAAAAGTTCAAAATCGTGAAAATTAAAATGATGGAGAACCAAAATGCTACCCTAAAAAATCAATTGACAAAAACAATAAAAAAATTATGTTTTTATTAAGGTTTGTATAATTTTCTAGTCATTTATATAAAATGTAGGATTTTAATTGGAAAAGAGTCTGAATTAGAGAAAATTATATGTAATTGAATTGTTATAATTATAATTAATTAAAAAGAGAGAGAGATTTTGTGAATGGACTGTGTTGCTTCTAGTTTTGTCAAGATTGTAGAATTTGGAGGGATGAGATGATTTTATACCTACAATCCAAAGGCTTTAGGTGAAGGAGATAATTACATTATTTAAAAAATTAATCTAAAATTCTGTCTCTTTTGTGTAGTCGGCTAATAAATAAAGAAGAAGTGGGTTCCATGGACAGCACATGATCAAATCCAAAGGCTTTGACACATTAAAAATAAGCAAAAAACGACGATTAGCATCCTCGCCTGCACATCTACTTTCATGTTTGTCCACTGCCTGACAATGGCCAACGACAAAATCCTGGATTACTATAACGGACTAATGCAAATTGCAAATATTAGCTATTTAAATCACACTTTTATTTTATTCTTTTATATATATATATATATAAATTAGAATTTCAAAATTTGCAGAGTAGGACAAGTTTTCGTGTTTTTTATTCGGGTCGATCCGACTGCCAGATACAACGATAGTCGATCTTGAACTTATCCAAGGGTGTGCTATTGGATACGCGGACTCGTACATGCTATCTGGCGTAATGACTCTATAAGACATGTATGTATTTATAATTATGAGATCTGACACTGCTACGCTAGTATAAATTTAACGACTTGTACTGCAAGTCAATCTAACATCCGAATCGAGAATAAGAAGTAATCCCACTCGGACACCAAACATCTGACGTAGCTCATCAGGTCATCACTACTTTGATCCAGACTAATCTTAGTTATTATATTATTCGATATATTCGAATTAGACTATTCTTATTTATTACATTATTCGATACATTCGAATTAAGGGGTGATTAAATACATTTACAATCCAAAATTATAAAAAACAAATTTAAAAGAACCAATAAATAATTAAATAAAATACAATGAGAACACTCAAACATGCAACCTATTTATTAAGACCAACCATTTATTATAAGAAATGAGTAAAATATTATTTAATTATTTAGGTCAATTCATCTTAATGTACTGTAATGGTTCTAATATAGTTAATATTTCCCAATATGCTCCAAAAATTTGATTTGGTAGGCCATTAATTTAAAATTTGGAACAAAGCTCAAAATAATTTCAAGAAGTGGTTGGTCGACATAGAGATAAATTATATATAAGCTCATTTATTTAATTTGTTTGGATAAGTTCAAATTATAATAATTTTTGAATTGTAAGACAGTACCTAATTTTTTGAATTTTTTATTTCGTAAAGAATAAATAACTGCAGAGTACTCGATATTAGTATCGTAAAACTTCTAATACTAACGTAATTTAATCTTACTATTTGATATTTTCACACTCGAATTATTTACAAGTTTTAACATCAAATTTTCCTGAAATCCCTAAAAAATCAAGAGATAGAGAGGGGGGAAAATAAAAAATAAAAAAGAAAAGAAAAAATGGTGATGTTGGTGTGGGGGGCATGAATCATAGAAAGAGTTAATTAACATTAATAAAATGTAAAAAATTGAGGTTGTGTAATGAATTGGGGAGTGAAGTATGAACAAGCAAATGTTTGGAGCATCTCCACGTGAGCCTACCTAGTCCAAACAACCAACCCTAGCTAATTAAATTAATTAATTAATTAATTTCGCATGATTTGACTATTATTAATTAAGTTTATTAATTATTAATTCAGATTCATCTAAATTAATTCGGTAAAGGATATCTATAGCTGATGGTCGTCTTACACGACATACTACCACACTATAATATTCACACACACACACACACACACACACACACACATATATATATATATATATATATATGTTGTGTGTGTGTGTGTGTGTGTGTGTGTGTGTGCTTTTTAATATATTTGTATTAAACATGAAACAATTATACGAAGAAGAATGACCATTTGTCATTTTTAATTACATCCTCAAAGTAGACGTGATTTGCTTGTTACATCATCAGAGTAGATGTATTTTAATTTTTTTTCGTAATTTATGTTATTTGATGCTTTTGTCCTTTAATTTTTAAGTTTACATTTTGATCCTTTATTTTTTTAATATTCGTGATTTTAATTATTTTTTCGTCGGAGTTCACCTCCGCCAGCAATAAGGGTGGACTCCGAAAAAAAAAAAGGACTGAAATCGCAAAAAATTAAAATAATGCTAGAACAAAATGCTACTTTAGAATATTGTTAAAGGATAAAAATACTGGAAAAAAAAATCATGTGAGTATGTTGCAAATTTATTTTTCCGGCGAGAAGGGCGGCCTCAGGTTAAAAGAAGGATTGGATTAATCATAAAAATTAAAAGGATGAAAGAACAAAATACTAACATACAAAATTAAAAAAAAATACCAAATAACCTAAAATACGGAAATAAAAATATTTTAAACCTATATATATCTTTATATATTTTTTAATACTAAAACCAAAGCCTGTTTGCACTTTGCACCTTGCACCCTACACCCTTCAAATTTAATATTAGTAATAAAATGTTAACTTTAACTCTAAAATCATCACTAAAAGTATACATTAAAAATACCGTTAATATTTTTTTTATTTTGTTATAATATAATTTTCAAAACTTAATAATGTAAAAGAAAATGTCAAGTTCTGTTACTACGGACCAGGGCCAACCCAATCCAACCCATTTTCTTTTTATTGATTCAATCTAGGTCTGGTTCGGGCTAACTCAACTCGGCTCACTATGCATGTTGACGTCAGATTTTGGAATTTAATTCCATTTCGAGTAAGGATAATCAAAGGAAAATTTTTAAACCAGATCAAATTCCATTAGATTTGAATTAATTATACGGCAAATAGAATACGGGTGTTATTTGATGGATATACAGTTTAAAAAAAATTGATCAATCATATAATAAATACGTTGTCTTTACTATGTAATTGATCTGATTTGAGCAAACTTAATTTGAATAAAAAATTTCTTCATTAAAATTTAAGTACTATGGGATTTTCAGAAATTACTGCCCTCACGAAATTTAACTTTTCTGCGTTCAATTTAGAGTTTATCAGTTTGAAATAAACCTCGAAATTTCTCTCCATTCAACTAAGAGTATGAATTTTCAAATATATCTCATCGATAATGGGATCGTAGCTACTCCAAAGCGTAAGCCGTATTAACTTATTTCTAGATATGAATATACTAAGGTAAAAAAAATGATTATTTTCCTACACTATTTAATCACTATGACTTAATATTTATAGCAAAATAATATATAATATCGGCAATCACGATCAG